>JAECUM010076928.1:0-15922 GCA_016617855.1 Megalonaias nervosa
ATATAAATTGGGGAGGTGGCGGGTGTCTTTCGAATCTGTACAATGCATATAATAATATAATAATGCATGTAATAATGTAATGTTTTATGTTTCAGTTCAAGTCATTGTGTATCGGCAGAGCCACCAGATTACGATGAACGCATTCATTGTTTGATTGATTCAGAGTTAATTAGAATAAAGAGACATATAATTAGCTTAGATGCATGCATAACATAGAAAATAAATGTTGCAATTATAGAGCACTCCTTCGTGCTTAATTTACAAGGATGGACATTTTGGCAGTTACAGATCATTTCCAAATATGATTACCAACAATTTATCTTTCATTATTGTTAAATTTTGCGAACTCGCCATGATGAATGGGTGGATTTTAAAAAAATCAGTAAATTTGCTTGTTAATTATTAAACACTTAAGTTTGATTCACGGTAAAAACAATTTGGAAAATGTAGCATTGCCTTGTTATTGTATGTACTTTATGAATGTATTTCTGTTAAACTTTCTCTCTTTCTGGCACTACATGGCTATTTGATATGCTGGAGCAGAAGTTGATAACAGCATTTATGGTAAGACATTGCATTATAACGTTTGAAAACCTTTATTCATAAATGTTTCATCATATAAAGAAAATGCATTGTACATCTTATTTCAATCGGTTCCTTTATCACTTGCAGGAGTGCCTTAAAATAAAAATTTTGATTCTGTATTTTTACCTTCCGTCAACTTTAGGGACCTTCGCTAGTTCACCTAGTTTAGCGTTTACTGGAACACACACACAAGCACGCACGCACGCACACACACATACATACATACTTCCCAAAGGACAGTAGGATGATCAGTAAATATCCTTCACCCCACAGCACCTTGTGGATTTGCCATTTGTTCGATAGGGAATTCGCACTGGCCTTCAGCCCCAGCATAACTGTCTTCACATCTATTATGCGATGAAGAAAGTACATAATTCCGCCTCGCATCTAATAATTCTCTACGTGAGGCTCAAGCAGATTTCTCAAAAAAGCATGTAAATGAAACGCTACAAAGGTAAATCTACATACTAAACTATCCTATTAATTAAGTGTACATACTACAAATAATTTAAATTATGATGCCGTAATATTCTGCAAAAATCGAGCAAATAACTTTCTGACATTTTCGAAGCTTTGTCTATCCTTAGAATTTACCTCTAAGTTCTGCCGCCAGATTACGAGTGGCTTCTACAATCCTTCCAGGCTAATACTAAAGTACTCTTACGATTTCGGAAGGTGTCATTCGGGTCTGAACTGTAACCACACCATCTATCTCAATTTCGATTGGATATCGCTGTGAACCGATCCAATCAAACTTAGCGGACAATGTCCCTCTCGCTATGTGTCAGCGTGGGGACGGATAAAAACACGCCGCGTTCACCCCGTGGACTTTCCTTTCGATCCTTGAACTAACCTTTAACATATAAGTGTGATAATGGCAAGCCTTTGTTAAGTAACACGACCGGTCGCCTTGGCCGACTCATGTTTCCGGTCTCTGGCTGGTCAAGGTAGCCTTGCGTAAGAGTTCAACACTAACCCCGCGGCAATCTTTAGAGATCCAACACCTGGCCGCGGTAATATTCCCAAGTCAGGTAGATTATAGCTATACATGACTTTAGCTGGGTGCTCGGCAAACGTGACATAGAATTATAATGGGAAGCGAGACACATAGCAGTCATGTTTCCAGCTGCAACGATGGCGTCATCAATAATATGTTACGGTTTGATTAAGTTTTTCATTGACATATATTTCTTGAAGTGTGCCATAGGGTATTATCATATTTGTCACGAATCATTGCGAAGTTAAAGTAGTTCATTCTACGACATGCTCGTCCCGATACCTTGGATTTCACGTCTGAGTCTTTGCACGTTTGCTTTATTGTTTTGAGTTAAAGTTTGTTTTCATTTTTCCTTTTTTCCTAAACCCCTTGATACATTATCATTCAACTTGGCATGAATCATTATGAACAAAAAACAAATCATTCACCTGCACACTATCTCGTCTATACGAACTTGGAGTTAAGGCTATATTCAGAGAAATAAATGTGTTCAGGTTTGGGTAAAGTTTATTTTTTGCTTATATTTCGAAAAAAAAAATAATGGTTTTTGTTCGAACTTGAAATTAATTAACCGTTATGACGCAAAAATAATTCACTCGTTGGTATGCAGGCTTGCCCTTTATCCTTGGGACAAGATCACACTCGCTTACATCTCAAGTTACGGTTTATATTTACTAAGCCCCTTCATAGATTGTCTTGTTTATTTGAATGAAACATCATGGGGGTAATATAATTAATTCTCTGACATGAATCCTTGCCACTTTGACCTAGTTATCAAGGTCACAGTCATATAACATTTGCGTTACTGGTTTGATACCAGTTTTTAGTTTTTTTTCTTCTTATAGTTCCTGAACTGAATCATGGATTTTGTTGATAAGCTGTATGAGATCGTTATGTAGTTAAGATAATTCATTGTGCGAGCTCATCGATTTCTTGTCAAGGTCACACATTTTGCACCAATGCTTTCATCATATCGTTGTTTAAGTGTTGTGTTGTTTATTTTTTGATAAATGTTGTATGTATGTCCTTGATATAAACGTAACACACTTTAGAAATATGTACATTTTTCTATTAATGATTTTAAACAATATTCATTAGTGCTCTGTAGTGTGGTTTTATTTAGTTTTTCAACATTATATATATATATATATATATATATATATATATATATATATATATATATATATATAGTATATATATATATATATATATATATATATATATATATATATATATATATATATATATATATATATGTATATATATATATATAAACACATCATCTTTTTGCCTAATGAGATGACACTTTGACACTTTGACATATAGTTTTAGAGAATATCTGAAAATCTGAATCTCACATAAAGGGGGAAAGTGCAAGATTGCAGAAAGATTAATTACTTTATGACGTAATATAACGTTAAGGGACACCAAGAAAGTTTTCTCCAGTATGTCTTAATATTGCTTTTGGAACAAAACAAATATTATATTGCAATTGGTGATCCAGGAGGCTCACTGAAAAACGAATTCAATTTAAGTGTGCCCACTTACACATCCCATGTAGATCACCTGCCTGACAAAGTGCCAACTTTTACAAGAATAATAATAGCAACAACACAGTATAAAACAAGACACCTTATTGATCATGAGATGCGCTTTTAATGTACCGTTTGTGGTAGATATTATATAAGCAATAATAATAATAATAAAAATAATAACTTTGTATAGCGCCTAATCTTTAGAAGCTCTAAGTAATAAACTCCTTTCAGATATGCATTTATTGTGCCCTTTTTGGTGGATAATTACTAGAGTAGTAGAAGATAATAAGGATTCTAGCCCAGAGACCCTATTTTCTCTGACCCAGTGACCCTATTTTTCTCCAAACAAATACAAAGACGCATTTTTAAAACCACTCTAACCACACCCATCAGGTTAGACATGTGCTCTTGCACTTTTGAGATTATTTTATTTCTAAAATTTAGATAAAATTTCATACCCTATCATCGCCATACTTTATAATTTTTTTTCATACCTGCTAACTGTCATTGGTAGAATATCTGTTAACATACTGTCAATAATACGAAACTCACGTATTAAATCGTCCATATCGTATTTTACACAGAGCAGATAAGATCTTATTTGATAAAATAATTTTTTATAAGTGATACTTGCTGTTTTGCAAGCATTTGTTGGTCTCTAGTCGAGGCTCAATTTTGTTACGCGCTGTTGCAAGAGAAACACCAACACCTGATATTATTAACAAAAATGGGTTTAATGATGCTCCACTTGAGATTATACCAGAGCCAGTCATTAGCAGTGGTAAATATGATATTACCTGAAGTATTCTACTATAACACTTGTAACATTGTTTTACACACCAAAGGTTTTTAATGATAAAACCTGTAATATTGCATTAGTGCGTCCACGTCATGTTTTGGAATTTCCTCTGAAACTTGATTGACATCGATGATCTGTTTTTTCATTATACAATATTTGTTTTCAATTCTTATACAATGACAAAAGTTCTAGTACCATCAATTAAATCAAGAAACTCACTAAACATATCATTGTTAGGATCAGCTATAAAATCTCTTAACTTGTCACAAACATCCGACGAAGTATCTTTATATCGTTCACCTGTTAATACTTCATTTTTCTTTAACCAACTGTAGGAATCAAACAAGTTTTCTACTTCACGTTTATACAAATCTGTTTCATTTACCAAATCACCGTATTCTCTTTCTGTTTAATCGATAAACCCGAGTACCAAGCTTAACTGGTCCAACGTAAAATTTTTAAGGACAATATGTTGTCTGATAATTGCGTATGCGACTATGAAATATTTTAGCATTGCTTTTCGAAGTATGTTTCTGTTAATTCGGAAAAGACCAATAGTAGGATTTACTTTAAACATTAAATTTTTATATGGTTTCGTGAGTATTTTCTCGACTTCAGTGTAATAATTTCGTATTGACAATTGTCTAGAGCGTTGGAGTGATGGAAGTGAAACATCTTTTTCATTGATGTTATTGTAAGAATCAATTTTTTCTTTCAACTTTGTTGGTTCGACTTCTTCAAAACACTTTTCTCGTTCAACATCATTGAAATTATCAATTTCCTCGTCGAGATTTTTTATTATCGCTAGAGATTTGTTAATAATAATCGGATCAAATTTAGGTTTTTCACGTAGCATTGACAAAATTGCATTTAAGTAAGCTTTGATTATTAACTCTATATCCGCTGATATACTGGCGATTTTAACTATGGTTCGTTTGTCGTGGTAATACATTCCGAGATGCTTAAAAATTTCTCGTTTTCAAAAACTATTGTGTAAGTTTTTGTTTCTGCCTAATTTTTTTTGTTTAGCTTCCGCTAGTTTGCCATGATTCGTTTTTCTTCCTGCGCTCTTCCACCATAAGCTCGTGCTTTCATTAGATCCGATTGTATTATCAAATCTATATTTTCCTTGTCTAGCTCGAGCAATATTTTTTAGCAGGATTTCAGCTTGTCTTTGTTCTTTTAGACAATCATCAGGATGACAGTATCTGCTTATATCATCAAAGTTTCTTATTGCTTTTCCTGGTTGATATCTTCGCATATACATAGCGCAAGCAAAATTTTTTCAGCTTCTGGTAATGTTGGATCGTTCATCGAATTAATGCCAAGATGTTTCATATTTTGTATTTTGTTTGCCGCTTGTGATTTGTGGCTAATATCTGTTGTAGAAACATTTCTGTAGGTGTTAAAAATATTATGGTAAAACTCTCTTGCAACGGTTATAATTGCTGGGTCTGACATTATTCTACAACTTTAAAATAAATTTGATCGCGTCGATGTAATCGTTACGATCTTACCTGATCGTCGAGTGTGTATATTTGAATTGCTGTCAATCCTGGAAACGTAATTAATGCAGCGACAACATAAATTCGCCGAATAATTTACCACCGACGACACCGTAACATAATTTGAATACATCGAGTATCTCGACGAAAACTCAAACGAACCAAATAAAGCCGGCGTCAGGACTTTTGATACACAAGACGAAGATGTGTATCTATTGCCGCATAAGGCGGTGTTAGAAGTACGTGATTAGATATTAACCGAACTTGGCGCTGATAATGCAGCTGTTGCAGAAATTGCACTTGCCAATAACAGTTGGAGTTTGTTCAGATGCGCACGATACCAGTTATCCAATCAAACCGTGGAAGATATTTTAATGCACTTGTCTGTAGCAAGTACAATACTCAACATAGTTTCGTTCAGCGATGATTATTCGAGATCGGTGGCCACAAATATATGTGGTTTAAGGATACTGCACTTGGAACTGCTCTATCAGGCGAATTTCGTACTGCTGATGGTGCTCCTAATGCAAATAACAATAATCTAATCGGAGATGCTGCTGGTAATACTGCCGCGAAAATTGGTCAAGCAATAAGAGATGCAGTTGCAAACATACGACAACAACAATATAACGAAGTAATCTCGCCAAATAACAGTGACGCTTCCGTTAAGCACAATATTTGGGTTTTGCCGCGATTACAACAATGTTTTTGGTGGACTAAAACATACACTTACTCTTGATCGAGCAGAACAAAACGATTGTATAATGCGTACCGCTGGAGTAGCTGAAGGACAGTTTTCAATTTCCAAACTCGCGCTGTGGATGCCACAAGTTGTTATTTTGGTCAACAAGTCGATAGAACTTGAATTAATGCTTGCCGCGTCCACCAAAAAGATATATTTCCATCAAAACAAGGTATATCAAACCACAATTCCTAATACAACCGATTACACGTGTCGTGTTACAACCACGCACAGCGAACAATTACCGCGACACTTGTTTGTTGTGTTTCAACATCAACAACGACGTAATGACCAAGAGCAGAACAACGCTGTATTTGATAACGCTGATGTCAGATGAATCTTTGCTAGGATAAATTCGAAACAGCATCCTGAACGTGCAATCGAATGTAACTTTGCTGATGATGAAACAAGAAACGTTACTCGACCGTATATATACCTGATGGAAGCAATGACAAAATACCAAGATGCGGACAGCGGAAGCCAAATATCTATCGAGGAGTTATGTGTGCTTTACCCAATCTTTCACATTCCGAACGAGCTATAGGATGTACGTCTGATATTGAAGTTACTTGGACGCTTGGTGCGGTTTCAACTAACCCGATTAATGAATATGCGTTAGTTGTCAGCGATAGAAACTTGACAATTGACGCAATCAAAGGAAAAATGGCCGTACAAGTGTGATTGTCTAGTAAACGGTTTGAATATTATGTGACAACAGGTATAATGACAACCACAACAACAACGAAGTCGTCGTCGTATATGTCCAAAGAAGTATACCTGAATCAACGTCAAATTGAAAAATTATCAACAGCAATAGCTAAACGCCGTTCTATTTCTTTAAAGATATCGCCGGAGACACCGTCTCGCGCTAGTGATAATAAACCAGCAATCAAACTAATGTTAACGCAACGATAAATCAATAAACTCAATCGCAAAGCTATCGAAGTTAAACCGTTTGTTCTTAAACTGTCTGTTGCACAAATAACGGCTATGGCAAAACACGGCGGCTTTCTTGGTCCAGCGTTTGTAACGATAGGCAGAACGTTTATACAAAAACTAACACCTGTACTAGGGACACTAGGACTAGCAGCAGCATCAGGAGCAGTATCAGGAGCAACTAAAAAAAACGGTATCAAACAAATCGTTGCTGACTCCTTCAGTGCACGTTAGTTTTATGTGACAATAAGAAATAAAATGCCAACCAAAAAACGGTCAACGAACATAAAAAGACAAACACAAAAAAGAGAACGTCAACAAACGCACAGCATTTGTCGAGGTCAACAAAACAAAAAATGAAACAAGGAGGAATTATTCCTTTTGCTCCACTTTTAGCGGGGCTAGCCGGCAGTCTACTGCCAAATCTGTTGGGAATCGGACGCGGAATGACTCTACCGGGGATCAGACGCTGAAAGCGTCCGCGTTGAGTAAATTTGATATACCAGAAAAACTAAAATCTGATGACGTTGTCGTCGAGAAAGGATTGCACGGAGTATATTCCAAAGATGAACTAGGCAATGTACCAGCAGGTGGTTCGTGCGTTGTAAATATACACAAACTTCAACGGTGGATCTGGTACTCACATGGGTCGCTGTTTACAATGATAATTATTTTTATTCTTTCAGACTTCCTCCGAGTGATCTTATAAAAAAATATTTTATTTTTTTTTTAAAATTCAAAAAATTAATTGCTCATCTAATCAGCATCAACTATTCGCAACATCTGCTTCTGGTTATTATTGTATAATGTTTGTCCGGCAGATGTCAATAGATTCCAATTTTCTAAAGTTTATTTTACAATTTGATAGGTACCCGAGTAAGAACAACGATAACCTGACGCACCGACTTGTGTGACAGTTAAATATAAAAAAAAATGACGCAGTCATCAACAATATATTGTCTCAAATGCAAAACAAAAACGTCTAACACGGACGAGCGAACAGAAAACACAAAAAAACAGCAGAATGATGTTAAAAAGTATTTTTGCTGTTTGTGGTAAAAAGAAAAGAATATTCCTGGCAATGCCAGGCAAACAAGTAGCGGAGACGCCGTCAACGACTTCGTCGTCGGGATCTGGAATAATTCCACTGACAACAGTGTTATTTTTGTCGATGATTAACAAAATGAAACAATGAAAAAGTGCAATTGTGATTGCAATAAAGATCTTTGTATCGAACAAGATAAAATTATTGCGTATTGCCAATCTTGCAATAGCCGAGAAGTAATTGGTTCTGGAATAGATGTCCACAACCTTATTGGAAAATTACCAAAACCGAGGGGCGGTTGGACATTGCCCGGTCACAAATTACACTGGGCTATATAATCCGCTAGATAAACAACTAGATGAAAACGATAATCCACTGCCTGGACAAGAGCCTTATAATCAAGTTGATGAGATATCAATGCGCAACGATATCTGTTATAGAGACGCCGAACAAGATAAGCCAGGCTGTGATAAGATAATACTAAACGAACTTCATGATGTGAAACCGGTAAATCTGCGAGAACGATTTGATAGGAAGCTGGTGCAAGGATTAATTGGAACAAAATATAAACTCGGACTCGTTAGAGAGCAGCCGAACTACATAAACCTAAACATTATGTTTCCGCGACGAAAGGTTGTCGCGAATGCCGTTGATGATATCTGGGCAATAGATTTAGCAGATACGTCCAATCCAGCTCAATTTAATGATAATATAAAATACTTGTTTAACGTTATTGATGTTTTTAGTAAATACGCGTTATGTATACCCGTTGCAGATAAAACAGGAACATCGACAACTTATGCATTAAAATAAATTATCGTTAGCACGGAAAGGGGACCAAATCAAATTTGGACTGACCACGGAGCAGAGTTTTTTAATAAAAAATTTGAACAGTTTTTGGAGCAAAATAACATAAAAACTATATTACAGAAAACGAAAGAAAAAGCGCTATCGTTGAATGATTTATTCATACACTAAACGATCGGATCCACAAACATCTGACAGCTAAAAATACAAACAGATATATTGATGATCTTCCGCAGATAGTATCTGACTATAACAGCACGAAACATAAATCTATCAAAATGTCACCAAATGACGCAGTCAAAAATCCGATACTAGCAAACAAAAATATGTATCGGCGACATAAATTTAAGGTCGGAGATCGAGTTTAAATTTCTCTGACAAAAAAATTATTTGAAAAAGGATTTACTCTAAACTGGACTGAAGAAGAATTTGTCGTTGATAAAGTTCTGGCGACGATACCTGTAACGTACGTGCTAAACGATCTAGCTGGAGAACCATTAATTGGTAGTTTTTACGAACAAGAATTACAGAAAACAGATCAAGATGTTTTCATTATCGAACGAGCAATCAAAAAGTGTGGCAATAAAATCCTCGTCTAGTGGCGCGGTTACAGCGATAAATTTAATAGTTGGATACCAACTATGGAGATTCAACGAGCTCAACATTGTTAAATAATGTTTTTGTAGATTTCTTTGTATTTACGTAAGACAGATTACATTTTACTGGCTTACATAACGATATCAAATACGATTTGTGTGTGCCGCTGGCAATATCTTCGCTATTGTACATCAAGTTGACGATCTTGACAAATATAAAATCAACTTTTATACTTTTTACGTGGTGGCAAAGCCACCGTTGTAGTGGTTAAAGAAAGCTTTATCAACTGCCAAAATAGTTGATTCTCCGCAACCGTAAAATTGAATTTAAATAATTTTTTGGGGAATGTGATATTTTAGATTATATCTACCAGTTGTCGGTTTTCCGTAATTTTTCTTATCAACAACGGCGTTTATTTCTTCACGGACATCATCATCGTTGGTTTCAAGAACTTGTTGGTGACTACGTCGGCAACAACATATTTCTGGTAATCTTCTTTTGGTTAACAACGGGCCTGATAACGTGCTACTAACCGAATCAGAAATAGAACAATTGCAAAGAAAAAATATTTGTTATATAAGTTATGATAGAGAAGCTGTCATGTTATGGTGTCATAGCTGTATTGGTCAAGAAGAACTTGCACAAATGTTGCAAAAAGTTTAGTTATCATCGTATCGGAAGACGATTCTGTCAAATCTTGATTGTGAGGTCGTTGATCTAGTTGTGCCATCTGCAACAAACTTAACAACTTGAGGATTATTGCTAAAGGATCTTGCTGCAGCTGATATAGAAGAAAATTTCTTTTCTTCGCTTGTGTTAAAATTATATGAAATTACTGGTTTGGTGGAACATCTAAAATAAATACCACCACCTCGTCCACGTGTTGTATTTTCTTTTGACGTGACAAGATCTAAATTTTCTAGACAATTGTCGGCTTTACTACGGTTAACGTGGTCAATAATCAAACCATTTGGTATTGGTCCGTTAAAAACTTTGTAAACAAACCTAAGCGATTGATGTCCAACAAAATCCCTTTTGTTCCTCGTATATTTATTCTATGATATCCAGTGTTTTGTAATCTACCAATTATGTTTTTGTTTGGATATTTCGAATAATTCCTTGATCGGAGGCTTCTTAAAGATCAAATACCGGATGTGGTTGATGTTCGTCTTGCAATGACAAGTTTGTAATGTTATCGTCGGTAACTGCACTATTAATATGATACACTCGCTGTCCTTCTGGAATGTCTCCGCAAAACAACGAGTAGATGAAATCTTTGCTTAGCATTTCCGTTCATTGTTATCTCCCTCCGCTTTGACGCTGAACTTATAACCAGCTGGTGTCGCTTTACCAAAAGGTTTTCCGTATTTGATGTGTATCACTGACCCTAACATATTTCACGTGTACAAGTTGTAGTTGGGATGTACGTAATAATACTATTGCTCGTTTGCGCTTGTCATTATACAATAAGCAATTCTAATCTCTAACTGTACGTATTTTGAACACTCAATTAGACATTTGATCAAGTATAGTATATAGCAATGCTGAAGTTACGTGATATCGCAAAAACGAGCCTTATCGGAGAACCAACAATAATAGCTACCGCTTTTGCTGGATTTGATAACAGCTCTCGATTTGATAAACAAATCGTTCTGGAAAATTTTACCTCTATAAATCTTTTTAATTTGTTAGAACCAACTATAAAACGTGAACTTGATCTGCACAAAGGATTGAAGATCCTAGTGCAGTATCACGTTATATTTTCAAAATTATAAGTTTCTGGAGATGATGCTAACGACGGCAACAAAGTTGCTGACGAAGAAATTACAGATCCTTTTATTAACGCAAAATCCAAGCGTGTTTTGTCTGGAAATAATCTTTCATTGCTAGCTGATAAAATGCATTAGGAAATTTGGAAAAAGATAGAAGAATTCACCGAATCAGGTTCGGGTTGGAAGTTTGAGATGATTTCCGAAATTTTCTTTCACACGATGAAATATAACGTATTACGCCGTAGTTCATATATTGACCTGCCGCAGAAAATAAAGAACAAAAAGTGCTTCATCAACGTCAAAATCTTTGTTAATAAATGCTTCCAGTGGGCCATTCTTTCTGCTATGTTTCCAGCAGAAAAACACGCTGATCGTGTTGGCAAGTATTTTAGTCACGTTGCAAAATTAAAGTTTACTGGTATTGACTTTTCCGTTGCAGCAAATCTAAAAATCAAAGTTTTAAAAGAAAAATAATATTTCTATTAACGTATTTGGTCTTGACGAACATGAAAACGTCTATCCGAGATATATTTCTGAAACAGCCTCACAATCAACAATAAACCTGTTGTTTTATATATCTCATTACGTATGGATCAAAACCTTTAACCGACTTGTTGGTAGACAGTACAACAAATATAAAAATAAGAAGTACTTCTGTTATCGCTGTTTACGCGGTTGCTCTGACAATGAAAAATCACAAAAGCATCTACAATATTGTTCGGAAGTACAGCGAATAACAATCCCAGGCGAAAAGGAAAAAATTCTTCAGTTTGTCAACCACAAACATAACTTAAAAGTTCCCTTCGTTATCTACGCTGATTTCGAGTGTTTAATTCAGCCGTGTACTTGGTGTAGAAAATAATCCTAACCAAACAAGTACCAAGAAAAACTCAAAACCATGTTTCATGCGGAGTCGCATACAAGATAGTTTGTTGCGTTGATCCGAGTTTATCCAAACCGATTAAAAATTATCGCAGTGACGAAGTCACCGCGCCTAATCCAGCTGTTTGGCTTCTCAAACAGTTAATTAGCGAAGTTGATGCTATTTCAAATCTTTTAAGAAGAATCGTTCCAATGGTAAAATTAACGGTCCAACAGGAAATTGATCACAAGCAAGCAAAGTTTTGTCATATTTATGAACGGGCGTTTGATACACGTGCATCGTCCGGGCTTGGTGATGAAAAAGTACGTGATCATTGCCATTTGACCGGGCAATACCGTGGAGCGGCTCACGATAAGTGTAATCTAAAGTTTCATGCTCCAGATTTTATTCCAGTTGTTCTTCACAAATTCCGAGCATATTACAGTTACATTATAGTAGAAGCTTTTGGTGATCCTGAAATAAAGTCTCGTATAAAGCTCGATAGCGTAATCAAGTGTATCCCAAATAATTTTGAAAAGTATATGTCAGTTACTTTAGGTAAGTTGCGTTTTATCGACAGCCTACAGTTTATAGAAGCATCGTTAGATGTGCTGGTGAAAGGCTGTAGCGTGTTTTATAACAGCAAGATTGTTTTGGTAATAAAGCAAGCTTGTTAACAAAAAAGGAGTATTTAAATACGAGTATCTCGACGATCCCAGTAAATCTGATGAAACTTCTATGCCCGACAACGATAAATTTTATTCGCAACTAAAAAACGAAAATATAACCGATGACGAGTACAAATATGCGCAAGATATTTGGAAAGAATTTGATTGCAAAACATTTGGAGATTATCATGATTTGTATTTGAAAACGGATATATTATTGCTGGCAGATGTATTTGAAAGCTTTCGAAAAGTGAGCTATAATAATTATGAACTAGATCCTTGTTGGTATTACTCTGCTTCTGGGTTATGGTGGGATGCTCTGTTAAAGTTTAGTAAGGTAGAGTTAGAATTACTAACATATGTTGATATGTTTAACTTTATCGAAAAAGGTATCCATGGCGGCATTAGCGTTATAGCAAAAAATACTCGGAAGAAAACAACAAATACATGAAAGAGTACAATCCTGAGCTTCCATCGAAGTATATTATTTATCTTGACACAAATAATTTGTATGGCTATGCAATCTCAGAACCAATGCCGTTTGGTGAATTTCTTTGGATTACAACTGACCAATTTGTAGCGGAGACAGAAAAAAAGATACAGACGATCTTTCATATTTTGTTGAAGTTGATCTTGACTATCCAACTTCGTTGCATGATTTACACAACGATTATCCGTTCTGTGCGGAATCAATGATAATCGACTATAGTTTGTTATCTCAGAAACAACAAGCAATGGCATCGCCGAAACAAACTTCTATGGTAAGTAAACTCGTCCCAAATATACTTGACACGCGAAATTATATTTTGCACTATAAAGTTATTAAACATGCAGTAGATGCTAGTCTTGTATTGAGGAAAGTTCATCGTGTGCTAAAATTCAAAATCAGCCACAGTGGATGAGAGGTTATATTAGCTCAAACACTTCGAGGAGAGCTGTAGCGAAAACTAATTTCCAGAAAGACCTTTTTAAGTGTATGAACAATTATGTCTTTGGTAAGACAATGGAAAATATTAAAAAGCGAGTAAACATCGGGCTAGTTAATGATATCAACCGCCGAAACAAACTTTTGTCAGACGATGATTTTGTCAGCTTGAAAAATTTTAATGTAAACCTTGTCGCGAAGAAAAACAAATTTAAAACTGAAAAAGCCGATTTACGTTGGAGCTGCTGTGTTAAATTTATCAAAATGGCTCATGTACGATTTTCATTATAATTTTGTTAAGACGCAGTGCCGTTAAGTAAATTATTGTTATACTTATTCGCTTGTGTATGAAATAGAGTGTGAGGATGTCTATCAGCATCTTTGATAACCGACATATGTTTGATCTTTCCATTAACAAAAACATATCCGCTTAATGAACTAGAAATGAAAGATTTATTCGAATGTCGTCGTTGGGTTAGCGGTAGAATAAAGTTCTGTGTTTACCATAATGATCATGAAATATTTCTGATATCCACAGTTGAAACACTAACAATAGGTGATGAAGTGGTGTAAAATTTTGTCTAAACTTTAGAAATAAAATAATCTCAAAAGTGCAAAGAATTTCGCGGAAATTGTCAAACCTGATGGGTGTGGTTAGGTCGATTTAAAAATGCGTCTTTGTATTTGTTTGTAAAAAATAGGGTCTCTGGGTCAGATAAAATAGGGTCTCTGGGCTAGAATCCTTATTCCCTTCTACTACTACCAGGCCTTTTTTAGAACCTTTATGTAAACTATATACAGTAAAATAATCAATTCAAAATTAGCTTCCACACACTCGCCAGATATTGCGATATATTTGATTTGTCTGGGTATGAACTATGCAAGCTGTTGGAGCCAATTGAAGGTATAAATGATAATGTTGATGATGTGGATGAATTCACTGAGACACCAAAAAAAACATTCAGCTAAGCAAGGGATTGAACGTGATATCATCAACGCCAGTGGTGACTTTGTGACAAAAAAAAAAAGTGAGACATGCAGTATTGAAAACATCATTCTGAACATTCAAACACTTATTTAGAAAAAAATGTTCATAATGATTCGTAAATCGAGTGATTCCGACTATGAGCCGTGCTCTCTATGGTCTGTACAAATAACATTTTAAAGCATATTAAGGCCATGGGATATCCAGTCTCTCTGGGAGATATCCCATCTTACATGTCAGTCTCTTCACTTTCAGGATGTAATTTGAATTTGCATCAAGACCTTAATTCCAAAATGCCTTGTTTGGAGTGTTTGGTTTTGAAAAACAGCTTAACGTAGGAAGTTTGATTTGGTGTGATTTCAAATTAGTTCTCTCTGGATCGAAAATCAGATCAAGGGTCTAAAATGCAGTAAGAACGAAGAGAATACAATTAACCCTAAAGATCTAAAAGCGTTTATGTTCTACAGCTCCCGTAGACTGAGACTTTTTAAAGTGCTTAAACAATAGGTCAACAGGATTATTGGTGAAGAAATCCTAATTGTTTCAGATCTCTCCAGTCTTAAAACTAACCCATTAACATCGACAAATACATTATATTATCTTCGGACCTATTCACGAATTGGAGCAATCGGAAAAAGCGTGGAAACACAAATGTAAAATCGTATGCCATGGTTCTGCAACGTTTTGGTTTAAAGAGCATCTGGTATCCTATCATTTTCTCCTCATTACGAAAGTGGGTTAAACGACAAAGGCATGTTCCTACTAACTTCTGCTTTCAACGTTGTGCAAAGGACAGCAAATCCATAAATTCTCGGTGGAAAAATAAAATTGTAGATGGCAAAAGATCTATTTCTCATCTCGAGTCTTCCAGTTTTATCAAATGAATTGGGCAGCAGAGGTAGACAGTTCCATTTCTTATGTCGATAAATTTTCATAAGTATGCAAGATATTTCATTGTGTTTACTCTTACAAGACAAACTGCCTATCAAATAACTTTTGTTACGTTTGTCATTTTTAATTCATAGATGAATTCATTATAATGAGAAGCTGCCCGAATGCCATAAAAAGATTAAATGACTTCGTTTAGTTTCTCCGTTAGGACAGTTTCTCTGCCATGTTAGTTCCAAAGTAATGCAACTTTGAATCCAAAAATAAAATAAGG
>JAECUM010076930.1:0-10629 GCA_016617855.1 Megalonaias nervosa
TATATATATGCATATGTGTGTGTGTGTGTGTGTGTGTGTGTGTGTGATCACATAATTTGCTGGCAAAAACGTAGACCTGGATATCTAGATTTGCTGGCAAATAACACAGACCCAGATAAAACATTACATGATGTGCTGGCAAACAACATAGACCTAGACATAAGTACCACAACAGAATGTGCTAGCAAATAGTATAGACCCAGATATACCATAACGTAATGTGCTGCCAAACACCCAGGTATATCCTCGTACAATGTGCTGGCAGATTAGGATGTATGATTGTTCATTGTTCTTACGACTTCCAGTGAATAGTATAAACTCTAATCTGCATATGATGAGCTGGCACATCTGGATCTTTGCTGTTTACAACAACATACAGATTATTTAAGTGTATAATTTATAATTTAAGTGTATTTATACAGACATAAATTGCAGTCTCATGCAGCAATAACTGAACCAGTTATGTTTTATAAGCTGCTAAGATTGTCCTCATTTTTTCTTGAAAGAATCTCATTTTGTGGACTGCAACAGCTACGCTGATGTTGATGTACATACCTACAATCGGGCACTTTTTGGTTTGGGCAGATCCAGAAATATCATTCATTATTTTATTTGGGAGACCAGGGAAGATGGGAATAAACAAGTAGACGAGAGGTTTGTGGAACGGAATCCTATGTAAGGAGCCCCCCCCCCCCCCCGGAAATGTCTGCATTTTATGCTATTCCAGAAAAGTTTATCCATCCAGCTGTAATGAAAGCTTACTCCAGGATATGTTCCTGTTACAGAAAATAAGTTAGCTTTAAATATTAGCATAATTTGGAAATTGGTTGCTCAAATATGTAAATAATTAATATGTATAAATAGAAAACAAGGATAGACTACCGTAATTATGATTTGCTCGTTGATATAGCCAATAGATATTCCCAGAGTTAGCGTTTAGTCGTCGCAATGACAGCACACATTATTCTGACACCAGGCCGACCAGTCCTAACACTAACCTCTTAATGCTGAGCGCCTAGCGAGGCAGCTGTTCGTACCATTTTTATAAGTCTTTGGTATGTCTCGGCCTGGGTTCGAACCCTGGATCTCCCGCATCAGAGGCGGACGCTCGAACCACTGGGCCACCGGAGCGTTTCTTGCTGGCAATGATGCATTGCTGCTGCTACCACTAGTATTAATAATGATGATGCAGATGATGATAAGATATGTAACAAACTTTCGTTCTTATCAAGAAAATACAAATTTTAACAGTTTAACATGCTACAGTTTTATTTCCAAACATAAAAAAAAAAAATATTTTAATTAATATTAGTCATCTGGATATCAAGATAAAAACAAAAATGCATCCACCATAATTATTTCTCCAACTTATATCTTCTGAAGTTGTAATTATGTATTTAGGGAAACAAAACTAAATATACATGCAGTCACAGACATGCAAATCCCCCGCACTTAACGCATGCTTGTAGAAACGTATTATTGTTATTATTATTATTATTATTATTATTATTATTATTATTATTATATGGCAAACAACATACATTCCCAGTCTCTAGAGACTTTGGAGCAATTAAAACTCTGAAAGTTTCTTGTGTATCTGTGAATGGCCAGCAATAATATTGCGTGGTTACATAAATATTAAATAAAACCGAATTATCCTAATTTCCTCTGCTTTCGAAAACGTTCACCAAAATGGGCCTGAGGAAAAAGTTAAACTTTACCCGTCTTAAAACTTCTTTTTTAATCTTATTAACGGTGTGGAAGGAGGAGCAATAACGAGCTAATTTCTCGAAATACCACATTTTTAAAAAGAAGTTTTCAAGAAATGCCCAAAATGGACCAATGGAAACAAGTTAAACCTTACTGGACACCTACGCCAGCAGCATACGCAGCCTACTTCGTTTCATTAAGTTTCCAAGCAATGTGGGACGACAAATGGTGACGAGCTACATTTTCAAAAGTTATGCCTTTTTTAGACAATTTTTAAATAAACTTCTTTCAAACTGGGCCAGAAGAATGAAGTCAAACCTGAGAGCGTAAGTACACCAACCACAGGTGCTCTTACTGAAGAATAACGGAGGCTATTCCAACATGCTAAGAAATGTATCCAATAATTCTGATTCATCAAGTATGACCTCGTGTAATTCTATATCTCAATTTAATTAACTCTATCTACACAATTTACATGTGTCTGCGAAATCTTCTTATAGACTATATGGTCAAACAAATGCAAATTAAAAGAATAATTAGGCTAATTACATAAGGCTATAGTTCTGAACTCATTGAAAAATTAGTTGTTATGCGCAGTTCTTTCACAGGATCAAGTGACAAAACTATCATGACCCTTCTCGGCTGAGGGTCTTTACTCCACTCAGTAGATACTGTTCATAATGCGATCGAAAAAGGTTGGAAACAAGCATACAAAATATAAATAGTTTGGAATAGAATTTGATTAAAGTATTTATACATCTAATGTATTGTGATTTTTTAGAATTAAACAAATTTTTTTCCAACTTAAGCATAATTCGTGCTGCAGTAAATATTGTTCTAGATATCATTAATCTTAGAGTAAACATTGTTGTAGACATCGTTACTCTGTTGATATAGACATTAACCGCACAGTAAATAGTGTTATAGATATTAATCTCGGGGTAGATATTGTATACATTAATCTCACAGTAATATATTGATATAGGCATTAATCGCACAGTAGATTTTGTTATAGACATTAATCTCACGGTAGATGTTGTTATAGACATTAATCTCAGGGTAGATATTGTTGTAGACATTAGTCTCACAGTAGATATTGTTATAGACATCATTAATCTCAAGTAGATTTTGTTATAGACATTAATCTCAGGGTAGATATTGTTATAGACATTAATCTCAGTGTAGATATTGTTGTAGACATTAGTCTCACGGTAGATATTGATATAGATATCATTAATCTTAAGCAGATATTGTTATAGACATTAATCTCATGGTAGATATTGTTATAGACATTAATCTCAGGGTAGATATTGTTGTAGACATTAGTCTCACAGTAGATATTGATATAGACATCATTAATCTCAAGTAGATTTTGTTAGAGACCTCATTAATCTCTCAGTAAATATTGGTAGATACTCATTAATCTTACAGTAGATGTCGATATAGATATTAATCAGATATTTTTCTTGTTCCCTAGGTACTTTGGATAAACTGGGGTTCACTGTATTTTCAGCTAGAATTATATATCTTCAGTTTTGATTTTCAATTATTTTACAGAATAGCAATTATTACAAGTGGCCATTATATTTCACATGCATTTATCAGACCTTTTCGCAAGTCTTGGTTTCCTACTCCCAGACAATATACTCATTTTGAAAAATATTTTGTATTCTACTAATAAAGTACAGACTTCATTGTCTCAAAATAAATTATCGAAGCTGTTTTAGTTGTGTCGATTCTGGTGGAAGCTTGACATACATTGCAATCAATTTGGTCTTCACGTCCGTGTCTGTCCATTTGTACGTGCGCATGTCAATACCATTTATATATGTGTGTGTGTGTGTGTGTGTGTGTGTGTGTGTGTTTGTGCAGCTCGTATTCTTGATTTTTTTCATCTAAATTAAGAACATAATGAACAAACATTACAAAGTATACTAATTTCCTTGCAAACTTTTCTTGTGAGACCCTCATTAATTTTCTGTAGCAGTACGGAGTGTATTTAGTACTGTGTGAACCAATTCAGACAATTGAGATAAGTAATAATTGTGCTAAGTGTCAGACTGTTTTCTCTTAGCTGTCATTATCACTAATTTACATGGGGGGGGGTGGGTGCGGATTCAGCTGAATTGTTGAGTACTTCACAATCGTCTGCGCAACTTTGTTCTTTCTTTTGTTCAAGGAATTTTTGTCTTACTGTGTGAAGATTTTGATACTTTGTGATGGATATGCGGTTATTCCAGTTATTTCTAATTGCAATAGTGCGATTGTCATATATAAAAGGTAAGAACTGTTCTTTTAGAAAACTATTTCAAAACTTCCAGATTGTTAAACTTGCAGAACTCAGAATGTATATATAAATTATACATTTTAGTGGGCAAATTGCAAATAATATTGCAAATTTTGTGTATAAAGTTGTGAATATTCTGTAACCTTTGTATTAGCTTCTGTCCTTTAATTTTTGTATATAAATAAAATAGTAGATATTATTGCAATATTGCAACTTACAATTGCATAATTTGTTTCACCTTAACATATACACCAACCACTTATCTAGCCTACATTTTTTAAAATCACCAAGGAGTGTAATGGAGAAAACATTTTAAAGTTGCCACAAAACGGATCAGATTAAAGGAAAATAGAACTTCATTTTTCATCTGCATCAACCTCACATCGAGCCTACAAGGCTTTAATAAGATCCAACAAGCAGTGTGTGAGAAGCTGTGACGAGCTAACAAATTTTAGGTTATCTACTTTTCTCTCCAATTTTTAAATAAATTTGCCTCACTATGGACCAGACGAAAGCAATGTAAAACCGTAAATACGCATCTACAACAACCACACATCTAAACTTAAACTGACGAACTGAATTCCTAAAGGAGTTCTTATTCACAATTTTTTTTTTTCATTTTCCCCTAACCTGGTCTAGAGGTACTGTAAAACTTAACTCCATTAATACCAACCACGCATCTAGTGTACAGAGTTTTATTACAATCCTCCAAGCTGTGTGGGAGAAGCAGCGATACGCCAAGCTAATTACGGATGTACAGACGCATGCAAAGGGGTAAGGACAATACCCTGTCCTTCGCTGAAGTGCGAGAATAATCAAACACGTACATTGTGTCTTGAGTTTTGCAGAAGCTAGTATTCTCTTTAATTGATCCAGAAACTATTCAAACATTCTGAGAAAAGTATCCAATAAGTATTATCCAATCAATTCTTACCACATGTAATTTTATATCACAATTTAAGTAACTACAATCCGCATAATTTACGTATGTCTACAATATCTCCTTACAGACTACCATGATCACAAATGCAACTTCAAAGAATAATTAAACTAATTGCATAACGCTAATGACCAGAGCCTATTGAGAAGTTACGGGATATGTGGATGACTTTTCACATGATCACTTGACAAGACTATCACATTACCCATGCTGGCTGAGACACTTTGAAGTCTTTACTCCACTCAATTAGTTAAACTTTGTGAAAAGGACAGGAAATATCACATCAAGGGCATGAAAGAGGGATCAAGAACAGATATAACCCGATTTATAACAGATTTTGTTTCATGTATTTCTACATGTAATGTATGGTTGACATTCTAGAATTTCAATGTTTTACTGATCATTGACAATCGATATAGATATCAATTATGTAACAGTAGATACTGATGTAAATACGATTCATTTTAATGTAGACGTAATTCATCCTATAGTGTATACTGATATAGACGTAATTCATCTTACGGTGGATGTTGATGCAGACGTAATTCATCTTACGGTGGGTATTGTCATAGACTTAATTAATCTCACTGTATATTGACATAACTATAATTCTTGTTAGAGTAGATATATTGATACAGAACTAATTAATTTTGCAGTAGAACTTCCAAATCACGTACATGTAATAAGGATTCCACAAAATAATCGGATTTGCTGAAAAGTGAACGCCTGTTCATCCAGATGTTTTTTTTTTTTTCTTGTTCCTTGGGACTTCGGTTAAACTGGATTTTTGCAATATTTTCATCTGGAATTTCAAGGATCACGTGTTCAGTACCCACCCAAGCCAGCCTGGGTTGGCGGCCTCCGTTTGTCTTTGGGAAAAGCATCGAGTTCCCATTTCCTCTGCATTATATAGCCAATCACGCATTAAAAGTACCGTAAAAGCCCAACTCAAACCCATAAAAATCACGCAGGACTATTTACGGACGTTTTAAAGAGAATAAGTTTCTCGTTTTTTTTTTTTTTTGCTTTTTTCTCATTGCAGTCTTGATTTCTTAATTCAGGTTAAATTGAAAGTACATGAAAAGGTCAATTACCTCATTTTGAATATTTTTTTCCCCGAAACAATACAATATAGATTTGATTGTCCAAACCTAAAGTTTTGAGAGGTTTTTTTTTGTTCAGCAATCCTGAAGGAAGATTACTTTCCATGTCAGTGCCCATCCATCTGTACGTCTATACCCTAGATTAAGCAAAACGTTATTTTTTTTATATTATTTGTCACTTTTCTCTTATTTCAATACTGTGTTGTTCCACTTTGGTTTTGGAATGATAATTCTGGGACAGGTTGGACATACAGACCATGGCCAGTTTCTTGTTTTTGTTCATCTTAAAAAAAAAAACAACAAACAAACAAACAAACAAACAAAAAAACGCGACGAACAGTCATGCGTAATATGTAACGACTTATTTTGATGTCCAGAATGGGGGATAATTTCAAGTATCTTCGACGACTGCATCTCTTCATTTGTGTGATAAAAAGAAACTTAAAGATTTTGTAACTGGTGAAATCATAAAGTATAATAACTTTGCTGGCAGATATATCTCGGTGAACCCTCGTTAATTTACTATAGTAGAACCAGAGTATATTTAGTACTGCGAGGACCAAATTCAAAACAAGAGATAAGTAATCGGAATAATTGGTCTCGGAGTCGGACCGTATTCTTTTGGCTGTCGTTATCACTAATTTACATACTAAGTAGGGGGCGGATTCCTCTCTCAGCTATTGAGTACTAGACAACCATATCATCTGCGCAACTTAGTTCGTTCTGTGTGGTTTGTGATCCTTTGTGATGGACATGCAGTTTCTCTTATTCCAGTTATTTGTAATTGCAATAGTGCGATTATCAAACGTTAAAGGTAGGAACTGTTCTTGTATAAACGAAATACCTAATTATATAAGTTGCAAATAGCATGCATATTGGTTTAAATTGGTGTTCTAAGGGGCAGCAACATAAGTTTAATACCTAGTACCGAGATAATTTAAGTGACTTGACCAACGACACGCCGTAGTGGGGTTTAGCGTGCCCATTATAAGAAATATTACAGTTTTGTGGTGTAATTGCGAAAGCTATTTTATCCATTTATTTTTATTTTTCTTTCTATGTATTTTCCGAAATATTAGTAGCTATTATGATATTAATACAGCTTACAGTTACTCAGTTCTCTCCATAACTCTTTAACAAATTAGACCATGATGAAATATTGACGCATGATTCTTTTTATTTCTGGTACTCATTGTCATCCAGGAATTTGATAACCCTTCCGTGAATGTGGAAGTAACATATATTATTACTACACATGTCCATTTTTCCCACCTAAGTTCAGTTTTGCATGTAGAGAAGCTTCTTACATTTGCTGGTCGCGCAGTCCTGCAACTTTGAGCAAGGATGCAGCTAGGTGAGTTCAACATCACCGCACCCAAAAGAACTCACTAGTACTTTGATGGTAGCGGCGGTGGTGGTGGTGGTGGTGGTGTGTGTGTGTGTGTGTGTGTGTGTGTGTGTGTGTGTGTTTTAAACACATTTTATGTTGGTTATAACTGTAATTAGGATTTTGAAATCTAGCCAGTAGAGGACTATATTGTTTGCCTTTATAAAAACGTTAATGTCATGTGACTTTACTGCATAAATTACTAGCACTTTGGACTTTTGTATGTACATAATGTTGAATAATCTTTTGTTTTGAACTTCTTAATGATACACTTAGATGGTACATAATCCAAGGAGATTCAGAAATTACAAAATTAAAATGCAATAAGTGTAAAGAGAACACAATAAATAGAAATCAACATTATATACAAGCAAGATTGTAATAATTATAGCATAGAGATGCCATAAAAAAAAAATGCATGACTACAATGAGCACACCGGTTTGATATGCCATCAAGTCAGGTTCGTTATGTTGTTATCCATTCGTCCATTGACTTGTCTGGTCCATAACTTTGTAACGGTTAGAGAAATTTCCAGGAAACTTTGCACAAGTATTTATCATGACTAGACGTTGTGTCGCATAAATAGATATCCCCCCACCCCACCCCACCCCCGAGTGCCTGAAGGTGAAAGTCACGGCAAAGTGAACGGGATTCTGTGAAACGTATCCGTGTCAAGAGGATAACATTTGAACCCCTGGAGATATTTTTATGATACTTTAGCCAGTTATGTCTCTTGTATAGATGGCGTGGCGTGTACTATATCCACGACATCAAGGTCAAGATTAATGTATGAAATAATTTAAGTTGGTGCATGTGTCATTAAATTTTTGTATTTTTCTAATGTGCTATTAATATTGGCAATATCGTGGTAAAGAATTTCCGTATTGACACATGGCAGGACATACAGGTAAAACGTGATATCGATCTTGAATTTGATCTAGATTACAAAGATTACGGGTTCCTTGATTTCTGATCCTGATTTCAGATATTCCAAACCAAATTTCTAAGTGATGAGACAAGCATCTAAATACAGTCATGTTCGTATTTCTCCAGTGGAGTACAAATTAAATATTTTTTTTAAATTTCAAATCAGTTTCTAATAATCTATGCATATAAAGTTTTGATGAAACTGCTCAGTCATAAAGCCAAGATTTAATGTATTGTTCTTCTAACTTCCAATGACAAGTTTAACCCATCCTGAATCTATCTTTCCAAACTTCCATTGGTAAATTTAGCTCATCCTGGATATATCTTTTCCTCACTCTTTCCCACACTTCCAACGGCAAGTTTAACACGTCCTTATTCTGTTTCCCAAAATTCTGGAAAACCAAGATCAAAAACTAACTTTTGAAATTCTGTAGCCAAAACTGTCGTGATATATTGATAAGATTTTCAATACAAACAGAATTAATAAGATTAATAGGATTATCACCTTATGCCAGTAGATTTCTCTATTTTAAATTGCTTTTAAATAACACCTTCTAAGTTCTGCACTTAAAAGATTTGTAAGAAATTTCAATATGGAAATTTTCATATGGACATTTTCGACTTAGTTTTTGTATCATAAAACCCCTATATATCATGGCCATGCTGGATTAACTATTAAGTCAAATAAATATAACTTTCGCAAGTTCTTATTCTTACATTATCAGACAAATTGTTGAGTGCATGAGTTGCCGTTCTGAATAGGTTTGCCAATTTAAAAAAAAAAAAAAAAATTTAATACCTAAATATGTGAATTCGCTTACTAATGAGAAAGGTCCATTGACAGAATAATGACGCATTTGAACATTGATGTTCTCGAGTAAAATTCATGACTTTTCTTTTATTAGTATTTGCCTCTATTCTATAATCGGTGTCCTCATCCTGAGTATGAATTGTGAACTACAGAAGACATCTTCATGAAAGTTTAGCCATGTATATATCATATATAAACGGTGTGTCGCATACCAGCGTCAGGTGAATGCCTCAAAAATGGAAAATGTAACTCGGACTTGTAACTGTCCAAAGTGTAACTTTGTAACTACTTTAGACATTTTAAAGAAACTTTAACCAGTCATATATTAGACACGGTAAATGTTGCATCTAGGGCTGACGTGTTTCACTGGTCTGCATCCTTATCCAAGTTGTTGCTTTTAATCCCTACATATCTTTTGATGAAACTTTATCCAGGTCCTGTGTTGCTGTGCCGTTAAACACCAGAAACCAAGCCAAATTTACCTAGGTCCACACCTTATCATACAGTAGCCATGTTCCCAACTCAGAAATCAAGGTCATCAATAGGGGAAAGGTCACGAGACGGGTAAATCATATTCAGTTTGCGGTACTTTTGTTTTATCTATGGATGCGCTTTACACTGAAACCTCTCTGGCGAGAAACATTATTTCTGTGATTGGAAAATAATATAGGAAAAGGCGGCAATTCGAGGTTGTGGACAGCAAAAGTACATAGTCAAACTAGATAAATGGAATGGAGTATTGTTTGTTTGCTTCATTGGGGTCATTTTATTGCTAACGGTCTTTTTGCCACCTAGACTGCACGCATTGCAGTTTGTAGACTCTCTGGCACATGTAAGGTTCGATAACGTTACCCTGTTATTTCGCTGATGTTTAAATTAAGAAAGTAGTTGTTTTAAGATAATCCAACCGGCCTGGAATTAGCAATTTTGCCCAAAATTTCCAAAAGTCTCGATCTTTTTCGGAAGAATATTTTTAGTTGCCTTGAAACTAGCTGTCTTGTGGACTGTTAATGGGACACGTCATCTCTAGATCTATTTTAATTTTATGTACAAAACGTAACGAGGACAAGCAGCTTATACTTCTTACATAAATCTGGTTTTCCATCACAAATCCGACATTATGATCCAAATTATGTATTTACTGTAAACTAGCACTTCAGCCTGCTTTTTATGGTTGCTAAATTAACATGCTGAATTTATCAACATAATTAAATAGCAGAAAATACATAAGTTTTATTTTTAAGCACAGACAGATCAAAGAAAGAAAATAAAAAACCACAAACAAGTGACAGTGACAGATTAAACCAAAATTCAAACACGTGACAGCGACAGATCAGAGCACATTTAAAACGAGTGACTGATCAACGCAAAACTAAAACATGTAACAATGACAGTGTCAAAGTAAATTAAAGTGAATGACGGCGACAGATATATATATATATATATATATATATATATATATA
>JAECUM010076931.1:0-11887 GCA_016617855.1 Megalonaias nervosa
TGTACCAATCTGGGGAAGGTTTGCCCTTCCATTTTTATTATCTTAATTTGGTGACTATGTAGGTTTTGTTTTTTGACGACGAGGCGGAATCGTAAGGATCATGTTTGTTTTGGTAGCGGGCCTTCATGAACCAAATTGAAGACCCTTGGTTTTTTTATCTATAATTGAAGTCCATATGAGCTGGGTACTGCAATACCTCCTTCTTGCGAGGAGTAATTGCAACTCGATATGGATGCGCTGTGTTTGTCCGATAGGGTTTTGTGGGGCAGCAGGTAGAGCTCCCTGGACTGCCCCTTGCCTTTGAGTTTGTCCATACCAGGGCACGCTATGCTTGTCCGGTGGGGAGTGGCCAGACTGACGAGCGCTTTGCGTTATATCCGTGGAGCACGGACGTGAAGGAAAACATTCCTTACACTCACTTCACATATTATATACTATCCACACAAACGGGAACAGAAGAAAAACACACACTATACTATCCACACAAACGGGAAGAGAAGAAGAACACACCATACCTACTATCCACACAAACGAACGCGAATGCATAAAACACACAATATCTACTGTCCACACAAACGTACGAGAACGCATAAAACACACCATACTTACTATCAACACAAACGAACGCAAACGCATAAACACACACTATACTATCCACACAAACGGGAAGAGAAAAAACATACCATATCTACTATCCACACAAACGTACGAGAACGCATAAAACACGCCTTACTTGCTATCCACACAATCGAACGCGAACGCATAAAATACACACTATACTATCCACACAAACGAGAAGAGAAAAAACATACCATATCTACTATCCACACAAACGTACGAGAATGTAAAACACACACAGACACACAGACACACACACACACTCACACGTAAAGGAGTGAGTGTTTATAGTCACACTATATTCACACAAATTGGCAACTTGAATAGTCTCTCTTTTCTAGAGATCTGGTTAGCCGTGAGAAGGGCTGTTTTTCGAACTTCAGAAACACCTGGCTAATGCTGGCACTTTCCAGGTCTGGCACCAAAGACACAATCCTGCTCCCAATTTAATCTTTCTCTTGGAAGCGCAGAGGGAGGTTGAGTGAATTCACTATCCCACTCCTCCGTTTGTGGAATAGTGAAGACTTGTTCCCTCTGTGTTCTTCTATGCCACGCTCGTGGATGCTCTGGCCTCCTTGCTTCCTCTGCATGCTGTACTGGTTGTTGCTGTTGTTGTTGAGGTTGTGGCTGTGATAGAGGTGGCGGTACTGGTTGTGGAGGTGTACTGATCATTGGCTTCACCTCAAACACAGGTCTCATTATGAGGTGAGGCAAGATCCCTCTTTTCATTTCCTTCTCCTCTTCTTTGTTCCTCTTCTTCTCTTCCACTTCTACCCTTGCCTCCTCCGCTATGGCCTCCATGGCCAGTTCGTCTAGTAGCCGACTGGCATACACCTGGTGCATCTGAAGTTCCAGTAACTTTGCAATTCTGTTACTCATTTTCAATGTTGATACGTCAACGATGGGTAGCTAGGCTGACCATCGCAGCGTTTTATATACTTGAAGCACGGACGTGAAGGTAAACATCCCCTGCCACCAAAACTTACCATCACATCAAACGCGCGGACCTAAAAGAAACAATCACGTTGACTTTTTTACTTACAAACACAGACATGCACGATTCGACAAGACAGAGGAACGATGTGTGGATTTTATTTTACTGACAAAATAAACGAAGTGCTTATAGACACACTTCTATTTTTTTTTTAACATACAAACACACAATTTATTTTGCCAATTGAATTAGCATGTCTTTTCTAGAGTATTGGGGTAGCCCTGAAAAGGGCTGTTTTGTTCGGGAAGTGATGGCAATCTTTTTACTGTCTAAGATTGCGTCCCCGTCTGGCGGCAGGCTTTCTTACATGATACGGCTTGCTTCTGCGGAAAGAGAAGGAGAACTCTTTGGTGTCCAAACGGCAGTCAACAAAACCTCTGTCTGGTTCCTGCTGCTGCTGTTGCTGCTGCTGATGCTGTTCTCTCTGCTTCTGAAGACTGTACTTCTCTGTCCATTCTTCTTGTTCTTTCTTGATTTCCTCTCTGAAGACCTCTTCTACCAGGTCTTGGGCTATTGTTAACATTCTGACATTCTCTATCTCTTCAGGCTTTGGTATGAGGTTTAGCCTGACACGATGTAAATTCGCGTAAGCTTCGTTCAGCTTGGCTAGTCTGGAAGGCATGTTCATAGGTAGACGAGTCAACCATGGATGGCCAGACTGGAGACCGACCCGCTTTATAGGGTTCAAACACGGACGCGATAGAAAACATCTCTACTGGGTTTTTGTTGGGTCGGAACGCTATGATAGCTAATGTCATGGTGAGGGATAGAGAGAAGTCAAAGAGCATATATTCACAGTCTTTATGAAAACAAACAACAGGCACATTTTTTCAAAAACACAACTTTTTTATTCAACAAACAATTAACCACTAACAATTAACAATAACATCAAACAAACTTTTTTTTGACAAGGTTGACAACGTTGTGAAATCATGTGAGATTTCCATTGATGGAAGTCATGAGACCATTGATGTACATTACGTTTCCTAGCTAAAGACAAAAGATAGCCATAATGGTCACAAAACCATCGATCTACTTTCTCATGGTTTGTAGCAGTTACTATCAAAATAAGTCACTAAATGTTCTAAAGGATATCCAAGACTGCGTTGATGAAGGAAATGCACACAATATTGTCCACACACCATGGAATCTGTGCCTTGTAATTTCACATTATTGTATCGTGTCGTCTGGGCATTTCTTCTCATAAAGTCAATGATGTCTTCTTCCGAAGGGGGTAATCCATACGAATCAAATTGCTCCACACAGTCCTCTTTAGGGAAGTAGACGGCGACCCAGTGGGTTCCTGGGAGATGACTGTCGTCCGTGTTGATGACATAAGCTTGATGGTCTTGAGGTTTGCGATGAGGTAGTTCATCTTTAGCGCACGTGACAGGATTCCAAGAAGCAGTGTACGAACTGTTGTTCAAAAGGTAATAAAGTTCCCAGGTATCCACTTTTGTTTTGTTGTTGTTTTTTTTCACAGGTAATGATAAGTCATCAATTCAATTCTGAATTTTTGTTTGAAAATCTCTGCCAAGTATCCGTTTCTTTGTTTCGTCTCTTCACTCTGAGCTAAGAGAGCTTCGATGCGATAGATTTCCAGAGTAGACAATGGAGAGCAGGAATGCTCACGCAAGTCTTTATGCCACTCATGCAAGACTGCTTCTTCCGAGATGAGACTCCAAGCGTTGTCCAGATACTCGTCCAATTTTTCTTCTTGACTCATCATCAAACATTTATCGTGTTGAATTTGACTGGGATGGTCGTTTTGACATCCATAGCAATCATTCTTACTCAATACCGTAATTTTATCCGCCAGGTGTTTGGCAAAACAGGACACTAAATGTTGTTCTTGTTCTCGCCATCTGGACGTGACCACCTCGTCCTCTTCGTTCTGGTCTTCGGGTTCTGCTTTCACGGTATCCTCCCATTTCATTTCCAAAGATTCTCTACCGTTCCAAGAGGGATAAGTGTCTTCCATTGTTTCTAATAGTCTAAAATGACTTCTCTCAAATTGTTGATTTCTATGATGTTATCGAATTCGGCATACAGGATGACGTTCACCGTCTCGGTGAGAGCTTCTGCAAACTGAAGTTCCACACGCCGTTGACCGGATTTTATAGGGTGGAAATGTCCCTCGTCGCTGCCTTGGTCTGGAGTGAAATCAAAGGCCCACAAAGTGTAACCTACTACATAATCTTCGTACAAAATACCGTGACTGGTGTTGGTTCCTAGTTGTCCGGTAGCTTCGTACAGGAACAAGTACGATCTCAAGTAATTCTTCTGGGCAAAGTTAGGTTCGAAGGGTCTGGTACACAAGGTCTTGCCATCGCAACTGACTTTGATCTTGGACACTATGTAGTGCTTAAACTGGAAAGAATTTTGATCGTGGGCTCCGTTTAGGGCTGCATTACTGACGATGAAAACGATAAAACCTTTGGCTAACTGTCCTTGGAACAGATGATCTTCGATCTTGGATCGGAGTCCAGCAGCAATGGTGAACGTTTTCACCTCTACGCGTCGTATGGATACTTGGCGGTCGTTCTGCTCAATGTGTGACTGATGTCGTTTCCCGCTTTAGGTAACACTTCTACCCGAAGCACATAAAGTCTTGCTTCTTGGATGATGGTTTTGTACTCGTTGGCATGAACCATCAAGTGGAAAGAGACACTGCTGCGATTTAGTTTCAGGCGAATATCCACTCCGTTGAGCAAATACTTGTCTTGCAACCACATGTCCAAATGAAAACGATCCATCAGTTCTAAACTACGGCCTTGCAGGATTTTCTTTCGACGGTCGTTAAAGCCTACATTGTGAGGATTGTCATCTGCTGTCAGGGCTGTGTCGTTAAACGTGTCCTCATCTGCAGTGTCTAGTTTCCATACCATACAAGCATCCAGATGAGTGTTCTTGGCCTCTTTTCCGTACATCAAGAGATTTTCCAGGTACGCTCGGTAAGGGAAAGTATCCATGCTACTGTTGACCAGTTTGTTATTCAAGTACAATCCACTTCGCTGAACAAGGAATGCATGAAATTGTTGACGCGAGCTACCCTGGCATCGCCTCCCGGATTGGTGTTGTCCGTTTTGATCACTTTGAGTTTTCAGGTGCAAATAACTGCTATTCAGATCGATGTAATCTTCGGGCTGTCCTTTGATTTCAAACTCGATGGGAGCTGAATCCGTCAAAGAAGAGACGGGATGAAATTCGATCCGTTGGTATTCTTGCATCGTCATCATGGTGGGTGGCATGGCAAACACATCCAGTTCTGATTTGGAACAGGCGCAAGACTCTCGGTGCATCATTTTCTTTTTCATTTTTAATAATCAAAAACGTCTAATTCTCTGACGGTTTTTCTTTTCTTAGTCTTTCTAGCTGTAGGGGTGTGAAGTCCTCTGAAGGGGTGCTTTCGTCGTCTTTTTCTGACTTGTCCTTGCTGTGGCGTCAGGGAAGCAGGAATGCCTGACTCGTCAGCGTCTACGGCATTTATACTAGTTCCTAGTCGGCCCAAAATGTCTTTGCCCGTTTGAAGCAAGACATTTTTGCCTGCTCTCAAGAAAGCTTCTTTGGGGTTTTGTTTGTCAGTGATGACATTTTGGAGAAATTCTTTACCTTGCTTCAACGCTGCACATTTTAAGGCGTGCAATCCCCGTGTCACCATCGGTTTCAAAACGGGAGCCACCGAACGAAAGGCTGATTTTAGCATATCTCCTAAACCGTGTCCTCGCTGTCGAGCGACTTTTTGGTACACAGGATATATGACTGACAAAGGGTTAGAGTAATCGTTTTTTGAAAATGGAGTTTCACTGTGACTTTCCCTTTGGTGAATGGAATATTTTGTCCCAGATCACCTTTAATAGCAATGTTGACAGTGTCGAAATACGACTTATTAACGGGTAAATAGTGAGGATGTATAAATTCGCGGTGAACGTGATAGGTGTTTCCACCTTCCTCGTCAGCGTTCGTGGCAGAATCCACTTGGAAAGGAATGACACCCAGTAACGGTATGGAGGTGTGTCCCACCACGTTGAACTCCGCGACATTGGAGTACACAAAGATCAAATTCAGTCCTTGGTTCATTTCTACAGGGAATCTAAAATATTTCGCAAAATAAGAGTTACCGGTCACGGCTGGTATTTCGTTTGTAATCTTGTGGTATTTTCTTGGATTGTAATGTTTTACGTGTCCGACGAGCGATTGGTGTCCAGGAGGAAGATGTCTGAACAGGAATAATCAGTTCTTGTTTTGCTTCTGTCTTGGCTTTCTTTTTCTCTTCTGAGGAAGAAGTGGTAGCCATCATCTTTTTTAATCCAACCAATTCTGGATGTAATTGGTGTTGTTAACTTGCGTACTTTTTTATGGTGGAGTTTGAAACTCTTCTTCTTTTTCTGTCTTGATCACTAGGGGTGGCGCTGATGGACTTTTCATCAAGGTCTTAAAATCTTTCAGAGTGGGTACAGCTGTTTCGTCTGAAGCTTTCTGGTGAAAGAGTTGCAGTCGTTGCAACAATTGACCGTACCGTTGCGATTTTTCCGTTTCTGACAAATCTCCGCGATAGATCAATGATTGCAATTCGTGTTGTAACTGAGACATCCCAGTCAAATGAGGATTGGGAGGTAAATGCGGGGTCCGTTGTTCTTGCCAACGATAGTATTCCATCCATCGTTTGTAAGGTACTAAAGCCAATATTCGTCCTTCCATCGGATTTCAAGAGACACGTCTAAGATCTTTTGATTCTAGAGGTCCCTTTTATCTTCTTAGACCTTTTTATCTTTGACCCATTCCTTGTGAAGCAGTTCCCTGCATGAGTCCCATAATATTTGTTCCCAATACCCCTTTCAGCACAAGTGCTAACAACAGGTGCACAAATCCTCCACGCTGTACCAACATCTTTTTCTTTTGACGAATGGGTATTTTCTTCTTAACCATTTGGCGAAGAACGTGTCGATGTTTGGCTAAGCATTCTTTCTGATGTTCAGACAAAGGTATCGTACCTTTGAAGACATTCAGACAACATTTGCACACGGTATCAATGACGCCTTTGGAAGCGGTTTGAATGAGTTGTTTTCTCATGGGTGGAGAAGCTTTGGACAGGTCTGACAACACGTCCCAATGTTTGGCTAAACGAGGAGGCATTCCTTTCTTTATCTTTCCTTTGGGGGTAGAAGAGGTATGTCCTTTGGGGGCTGACATCTTTGTTTGTTTGTTTGCTCCGGGGTACAAACACACACACACAAAACGTCCATGACTTGGCACAAGGCCTTTTATCCTTTATCTGGACTATCGCTTTGTCATAAAGGTGAGAATTTCTTTTCCAAAATAGCCAAAGAATCCTCCTCTTTGGTGCTTCTCTTTGGATGAGTGTGTCTTTTCAGGGACAGACATCGATGTTTGGCTAAGCGTTTTTTTGGATGACGTGACTGTCCTTTTCATTTTACTTCTCCTTTTTGGACAGAAGAACGACGATGGTGACGGTGTGCAATTCTTAGAGGGGACATCTTTGGGTGTTCAGGAGCACAAAATACACTGAAGTTAATGGCTGGATATGTGTCATTTTATATTATTATTTTTTTTTTTTTTTTTGAGGCCGTATTTATGGACTAGATAGTCGTAGGGTTTGTAACCAGTCTTTTTGACGATCTCATTTACGTACTCCTTGTCAATAAAAATCCTCCTTTTTTGTGGCTTCTTTTTGGACGAGGGTGTCTTTTCTGGGGGTGACGTCGATGCTTGGCTAAGTGTTTTCTCGGATGGTGACGGTGTGCACTTCTTGGAGGCGACATCTTTGGGCGTTAAAAAGCACAAAAACACTCAACCTATCGTTTTCCTCAGGTCTTTTTAATACTTGAATGCGTCGCCACTGATTGTCGGCTCGTAGTATCATTTTCATGGCAGGCATCACACGTCGTGGAGCAACGGACTCAATCGGGACAGTTCTTGCTTGGAAAAATCCAGTAAACTCTTTAACGTGCCCGATATCTCTTGGACTTTGATTTTGGGGGCAGGTACTTTGTGAGCAGCGTCCACTGCCGCTAAAGAGGAAGAGGGTGTCACCGCTGGAGGAGACGTTTTTGGAGACACGGGTTTCCAATGTTTCATCAAATTAGGAAAGACGAGTGTCAAATCGGATTTGGCAGGCATCACCAGCAACGGAGAAGCGGAAGATGTTGCGGTTACTGGAGACGCGGTCACCGTTGTTGCGGCAGGTCGTGGCTCCCGAATGTAAGTTTGCGTCATGGCGGCAGTACCTCCCTTGCGGGTAGAAGCTGTTTTCTGTGGGCTTTTCTTTTTCTTTCTTGTGGCTGTGACCTGGTCTTGACACCGTTACTCTTTTTCGTTTTCTTCTGGGTACGTTTGGGAGTGGCTTTTTTCTTGGGGACGACTTTGGGAGCATTAGGATCCCAGTTTAAGAGGGAGCGAATGATGACACGTCCTAGAAAACCGCTTCCTCCAGGTTTCAAAATGATTCGCTTTTTGGTTTGAGTGTCAATGCGAGGATCGACCAGTTGCGTCAAGACTACTTTGTTTCTGTCAAAAAAACGTTTGGTTTGATGTGGAATGTGAATGATGCCTTGCAGTAATTGACGTGCTGTCACCGTAAACCATGGTAAGACTTCTTTCGGACTAGCTTCTAAGACACGAACACGTATTTGTGGATTTTTTCGCTACTGATGCCGTACAAGGCACGAATCAATTTGACGGGAAGATGAGACTGAAGGGACGTCATGTTGAAGCTGTGTGAGACAGACTCAAAGTGACCGAGGTTTTTATAGATTTTTTTGGTTGTTGTTGTTGTTGTTAAGTCGACGAAGGGGACGTGCACACGACAGGCCCTCCGTCTTGGCACCAGTGGTGAAACAGATGGGTACGAAATCGGAAATACTCGGGGGTGGTGGGTCTTAAATCTTCGAGTAAATAGGCATGTGGGGTTTGAGTGGCATCCTCGTACGCATGAGTCTGCCAAGGCGTTCCTAACTGTTTGGCTAACACCTGCACTTCCGATTTATCTCTAGGGCTTTTAAACAACACCACGTAATGAGCATTGAGACTGATGGTGCGATGGGCTTTACTTTGTTGAAACAAATTTTCAGTGATGTAAATGTAAATGACACTGGCATTACGATGATGCCCTTTGCGGTTAAAACACAGTTTGATTTCTTCTTCGTCTTCTCCTAACATGTCGTGGAAGATGTCCAGATGGATTTGACTAGGGTCAGACACAATCCCATCGTCTTCGCCAGGATTGCCTTCCACAAAGACGATGGCCACTCTTTGTAACACCGCACGATTCGTTGAGGTGGACGATCGATCAAATGATGTTTATGTTCGATCAAACATTTGACAAATTCGGTTTTGCCTGAACCGCCAGGTCCGGCAATGAGCATGTTAATGGGATGACGAAGATACAAGGTCTCCCAACTAGCTCGATCTACGTATTCGTCGATGAATTTGAAAGTGGAGAAAGAGGGAGCAGAGACATTAGAGGTAGCCATAGTAGTAGTGTAAGGAATGTAACTTTTGACAGGATGACAGACAAGACAAGAGTTTTTATACTTTTTTTCCAGGACACGTTTATTGCCATCTTTAATGGTGAACAACATGAAAGACAAAAATGCATTAAGCCCAAGTGGCTAAGTACATGAATAAAAGACACATCAAAACGATCAAAGTGGAATATAAACAAGTCTCTGTACAACATTTGTGATGATCAAGATGTGGTATCGTAGGGACAGTGTGTAATGTTCTAAGAGTCTCTACACTCCTTGGCACAGTCACACAAGTGTCTTCCCGGAATTTGTTTTTCGGGGATGTCGATGACAGCCTTGTCCTGTCCTGAAGGTAGTGGTTCTTCTTCTTCTGGTACTGTCACTAACACAGGTTTAAAAGTTACTTTTTTCACTGAAAGTTTTAATTTTTTAGGATGACAAATTTTGGGCATAGTGTGCCACTTCTTTTGTCCAAGCCTCAAAACCCCAACTTTTCCAGTGACGTACATTTTTCCAGTGAGGGTGAAAGTCACAAGCTACACACACATCATCGTACACATCTTCAGTACCTAAAAGTTGACGAATCTTGTTTTCCAGTAGAGATTGTTGAGAAATATCGAGATAAAAGCGTAAAGCTTTGAGCAGAATGAGTTTTTCGTGTACATTTAAACGGACCACTTTCATTCTTTTTGGAGTGTTAGATGCTGTTCGTAAAAAGTCCACAAAGAATCGGCTGGTAAACGAAATCCCAGAAAGCAAGTCACTAAGACACACACCACACGTCGACCCCAATTCAATGGACACAGTTCTCGTAATAGGTGTTGGTAATCCTCCACCGTTTGAATAGTGTCATTGATTTCCTTCCACGGAATCTATTGTATCACGAACGATAAAGGTCGTGGCATGGTAGTCCAAAACTTCATGAATTTCACGCGATTCATCAATGTCTGGCCACAGGAACACTTTCATCAGAATCAATCCTCTTATAGCATTTAAGTACCAGTGGTTTAAACATCGGTGACGTAACGGATGCAATTGTTCTTTGCGTTTCACTTGTATTTTGACCAACTCTCAGTAAATTCGTTCTCTTAACTCCACAGGCAAACCACGAATGTTCTCTTGTAAAGTATCCATTACCATGTCAGTCAAACAATTCTCCTAGAGCGAAAGTAACGAATGTAGTGAGGAAACGGTCAAGAATGTCATTAAAATCTTCAAATGTAAATAGTCTAAAGCGGAATATTCGGAAGAACGCACACTTGATCCAGAGAAATCTGACTTGTTTGTTGACTTTTGTTAATTTCCTCTTGTGAATTTCTCGACATAAATGTTCCTCAGTCACCCATTGAGATTTTGCTCTGGCAAGTCTCAGCCAAATGTCCTTGTAGATCTTCTCTTGCAATTCGTTTGGTAATGTTTGAATATTATTTTTCAAATGGGGTTTAAATACTTTTCTAGGTGTTGTCCAACGTTTGACTCCTAGCCAAGCTGGTTTCTTAAACGACATGGTATGCCACTTCAATGACGAGGTCCCACTAAAGGTAGGTAGTGACAATCCGGAGACCATCGAGCATGTTCCAGGTAAGCGGAATCTTTCATCTCCCACTCGTGAAGTGACACACCGCAACTGAAGCACTTGACTTTATCCCCTTTGCCCAAGTAGATAAATCCGGCTCTAGCTAATCCTTCGGGGGTAGGTCCTTCCAGATATTTAGGCCATTTTCCTCGGAAGGTTTGGAATCGACTTTCAAAATCGCAGTATTCAGGCAAACGCACAGGAAACGAATATTCGTCTTTCACAGGTTCATTTCGATGAGGATACGGTGAAATATGCAGGAGTTTGCTCAGTTCTGGATGATATCCGTAGGGTGGTAGCCGAATGATTTCTTAATGATGACATCCACCATGAAAACCAGTAAAGTGAAAAGACGTACGATGACGAGTGGCATCGCTTCCGCATCCGTCAGGTTTGACACGCACAGCATCACTTTCTATGGTAGGTAAAGTCATAGCAAGGTTCCCATTATGTGGTCCTGAATCGCTAAGGTCACAGCGTACGCGATCCCTTTCATCGCAAGGCACAGCATCGTACTCGAGTTTCTCGTTGGACTTGTGTCTAGCGCTCGATACTTGCTGTTTGAAAGGATTCATCTTTCTCGCTTCGTGTTGGTAGTGACAGTAAACTGTCTATCTTGGACGTTGTCCCTTTTTATATGCTGGCCTATATCAGCGTGTCCGTACGGTAAAGTTAAGTGATTGAGAAGCCTTACTCGCTTCTGGTACACGATTTGATAGACTTTTTCCAAAGGCCGACTGACAATTTTGGTGTGTGGGTAAACGTACAGTCTTGTGCGGTTCGTGGGTGGTCACTTTAAAGTTTCCGCCCTGTCCAGACTGCAAGACTTCTTTCAAGACGCCAAATTTCACCAGTCGACTGGTGCGATAATTGAGAGTCAATCCCTTCACTTTACACTCCGTGTGCACTTCTCCTTGTGGGTCCTGCTATTTGTAGCCGTAACTTTTGGGACCGCCACTTGCAAAACTTAGAATCTTGTCGTCGGGATGCTCGTCCGTCCAGGCTCCTAAACGGTCTCCTTCGAATTTAGGGTGTTGTTGACCCAGAGGATCGATGTAGATGCAACTGTCCGTGTCAAAATACAGCACACGATCTCCTAACAGTTCTAAAGCTTCGTACAGTTTTAAGCGAGCATGGGCTGTCACGTAAGCCGCAATGATGACATTCCAAATTCGTCGGCTTCTACAAAGTCCAGTTCTTCTTCGTAATTGA
>JAECUM010076932.1:0-19653 GCA_016617855.1 Megalonaias nervosa
TGATAAAATGTATTCATACATTATATAAGATCAATAGTTTTAAAACAAATGCTATACACAAAGTATTTTTACACATATTTAACTAATTATTTACATTTCTGAAACTGTATTTCATTCTTTTTACTTATAACACTATCATTTTCCAGCTTTGGCTGAGAAAAGAAGCTTTTGATGGATGCACTCTTCTTGATTTCAAAATTTCTTTCATGCAGAGCAGCAGGGAGGGTGAACAGACCAATGGTCGAAAAACCGAAAAGCGTCGACGCTGCCTGCTGGGCAAAAATGTGTTGAAAGAATAAAAAAGCGTCGACACTTTTTCAACCCCCAATCGCGTCGACAAATTATCGTTTACACACATGTGGTCGCTCCCTCCCTGCTGCTGTCGATTTAAAAAGAATCGTTAACAGGGAGGGTGAACAGACCACTTTTTGTAGAGCCTTTATTTTTGAAAAATAAGGGTTCCTACAAGGGCTAAAAAAAAATTATGTTTGAAAGAAAGGGACTACGAACAATAGAGCCTTTATTTTTTGAAAAATGGAACCAAAAAAAATCACATGTGGTCGCACCCTCCCTGCTCCTGTCGATTTGACGATTTCAGTTTAAAGTATTTTGTTTCCAAATAAAACAGATTACCACAAATTATTCTGTATTCAGAATTTATTATACTAATAAATGACAACCATAAGCGATTTGATGATATTAACTCGATTTTTTGATTACCTCGATCGTAATAAAATTACTCAGGCTAAAAGTATCAATTACTTTCACGATAAATTAATTACTGATAAACAAGGAAATCGACATTACTTTGTTTATCCGAATAAATTCATCGGATTCAGATGTATCAACAATGAGGTTCTTCCTGTTATTGGTGTTAAAAATATTTTTAACGATACTACTTATCATTACATCAGATACATATTTGATGAAGAAATGAAGCAACGAAATCTTCTCCTTCGTGAACCCGAAGAATTTACTCACGAGGAAAAAAATAATTACAGAAGATCTATTATCAGCTGTAATTAAATTATTATATCATTAATAATGATAGGCGAAGCTCACTCCGCTAAATTAGCTCGAGAGCGACTGGAGGCAATCAAGAAATATCTACCTGTCCGTGATTCTGTCAGACAAAAATTACAAGCGCGTCAACAAACACAAGAAGAATGTGCAGAAGGTGCAGAAGAATTATTTAAACCTATTACAAAAACTACTAAAGGTATTCTTCCTGTGCTGGAGAAAACCGCTGAGGTTACTGGAAAAATAGAGAGAACTAAGAAAACAAAAAAATTCTGCGAGAACTCCCAAGTGAGATAGCTGCGGCTCAGCCAACTCGAGAAATACTTGAAGGAATTGGCCAAGTTCATGATGAAATAGGTGATATAAAAGAACATACACAAGAACCAGAACCAGTAAAACCAAAAACCACCAGGATTGATATAATCAATAAATTTGTCCCAAGATCTATTAAATTCATAAAATCTAATAACAAGGAAGATTTACCTGAATTTGCCGTGGAAAGCTTTTATAATAAAAAAGATTATCTGAAATCCGATTATACTGGAGAAATTATAAATAATAATAAATGGTACAATTGGATATATCGCATATACCACGGAGTTAGACGTGTTCAAAGAGATGATATTCGTTATGATGAATATATTAATAAAATATAGCATTATGAAATAATAAAACAACAGCAACAATCATCACGGAGGGTAATCAGACCAATAATTGAGGAAGAATTCTATGATGTCTCCGGCGCAACTGGGAGCGGTCTTGGTACAACTGGAAGTGATCTTATTACTCCATGTCCAAATAATATTCTTGCTGACGTGGACAGATTAAAAATTCTGATTGGTGGAAAACGAGCTGGTAATAATTCTCCTGAAATTATCAACGAAATCTCCTCAATTTATCAACGATTATTTACAGGTGGTATTATGGACTTTGATGTATATCGGTCCCTCATTAATGAAATCACCGATGATTATCACAGTTATTAAACAGATATAATTACTATAATAAGATGATCATACATGTTGCTCAGCGTGGACCAACTATGGTCAGGGTGGTAAACTCAAGATTACCTGTATACAAGACATTTTACGGAGATGGATTTGGTGATGTCATTCAGGCTTTATTTAGAAGGATAGCCCCAAATGCAATACCAATCGCAAAGCAACTAGGAATAAAAGCTATTGACGTTCGTGAAAAAGGTATTAGCGCTGCTGGTGATGTTGCTAGTAAAGCATTATCTGCAATCAAGGATAGACTAGCACGATTAATACGACGAAAACCTCAGCCAGTAAAATTACCCAGCACTGAAGTGATGCCTGCAAACGTTAGTAAAATAATAAATCAAGCCGCAAATAAAAAATTAGCGTCATTGGCTGGTGAAAAAGAAAAAAAATATAACCGCTAGTCTGGTAGCAGGAAGTGGTTTTCGTGTTAAACGATAACAAATATAATAAGGATGTTCAAACGCATATCTGATCCCGCATTCGACATGGACGCACCAGTTCTCAAAGATGAATCGGTACGTGATTATCAGTATTATTCTTATGACGCACGTGTACCTGACGAGCGTGGAAGAATTGAATTACAAGTTCAGGATACAAGCAGATATTTCTTACTTGCTGAGGCATTTATTGAAGTCGAAGGTAGACTTTTAAAATTAGATAATACAGATTATGGAATTGGTGATCGAGTTGGTTTTGTCAATAATGGTATTATGGCGTTATTTAAAAGTGCTGCATATAACATTGATGGACGAGATATTGAGATCTGTCATAACGACATTGATGTTGCCACAACGATACTTGGTCTTGCAAGATACAGCGATGATTACTCAAGATCATCTGGTCCATCAATGATGTTTGCCAAAGATACAACTGATCATCCAGAGCACAGAAATGTAACATTAAATGCAGCTGGGGACACAGTTGTATCAATGAATGAAAATTTCAACTTGGGATTCGCGCCACGTCGAGCAATGCTGGGCGACGATGAAAGATTTTCATGTGCGATTCCAATGTCACGCATCTTTGGATTTTGTAGAAATGTTAGAAAGGTTATTTTTGGAGCCAAGCACACAATTGTACTCGTACGAAAAAATAACGACGATGATGCAATATGGCACGCTGAAGGAGCTAACACAGTTGCATCTGCGGCACTTCATGGTAAATTAATACTGATAAAACTTTCATTGTGGATGCCAACAATGACACCAGCAATATCTGAAGAACAAAAGTTACTTTCTTTTATGGACAGCGGCGGTAAGTCGACGCTATCATGGCTAACAATGACCACTGATTCTATCCGGAGTAACATTAATGGTTTATTTACATGGCAAATAACATCACAGCAAGGTGTCTCTGCACCGCGACATATATTTGTTGCACTTTAAGATGTTACGCGAGTAAACTCACAAATATGATGTATTATGATATTTGATAAACTCGGCGTTACTGAGGTTTCTTTGAGGATAAATGGACATCAAGAACCAGCCGAGGATATTTTGTTAAATTTTGAACAAAACAGTGTTGCACGTGCGTATCATCGTCTGATGACGTTTATGGGACGTGATCAAAATATTGATACTGGTTTACAAATATCACAGCGGGATTTGACAACGCTGTATCCGATCTATTACTTTTCGCTGGAACATTTGGATTTGTTTAGACAGTCCGTTTTTGACATACATTTTCGAGCTTGTGTGACGCGAGGAGTTATTGCTAATTACAGAGAAATCGCCGTTATACTCAGCGATAAAACAATGCTACTTGAAGGTGTTGGTGGTCGCATGAGAGTTATTGATGCTCCAGTAGAAAATATGCAAGCGTTAATTTAGAAGTCAGAAATATATCATAAATGTCATATCATCACGTTAGTGTCAGTCTGACTCCCAGTCAGATTAAAAGACTTCAGTCAGCATCAGCGAAGCGATGTGGAATAAAAATATCATTAAAACAAGAACAAATCGCAGGTGGCCAGAATAAATTATCTCTGACAGAATGCCAGTTCAAGCATTTCAATGAAGCTAAGCAATCAAAGAAAGATAAACGAGCAGATCTTTCTGCAGGTACTATCAGCGACATCGTTAAGACTGGTGGGATATTTCCACATCTTGCAGCTATCCCATCATTAATAGCCGCTGCAGCCCCAGCTGTTGCAAAAGCAGCTGCGTTAGGTGCAGTTGGAACAGCTGCTGGAATGGCATTAAAGAAAGCAACAGGGAAATTATTAAAAAAAGAAGACGATCCCGAACAGGTCTAGGTCTGAGACTTCCAGGGACTCCCCCTTTGTGGTACGGTCGCAGATTAAGACATCCAGGGACTCCCCCTTCGTGGTACGGTCGCAGATTAAGACTTTTCCCGATGTCTAATTTTGATTTGCTCGATGCTGCTAAGCAACTAAATATAAAGAATTTCAGAGGTGTTTTTATGCGTGATAAATTACCGAAAAATCCAAATCTGATTGAAACAGGTATTATTAATGTCGATTAAAGCTCTGGTCGTGGCACTCACTGGGTTGCATATGCAATTGATCCACGGGGTATTATTAATTTCGATTCGTACGGACTGGCACCACCAAAAGAATTTTTAAAATATATCGACAGACTTCAAAATATTCCAGTCTGGTATTCAACGCTACCAACACAAAAAATAACCGACCCGCCGATATGTGTCCGTGAAGCACTAGCAGTACTTGATGCTGTATGAAGATCAACGAAACCGCCTCATAAGTCTGTATACGAATATACTAGTTTTGTTTTAAATAATCACTAATTATATAATGGTAGATATTTACGGAAGATCAGCTAAAACTAAACCCCAACAAGCACCAGGTGAAGACTTACTCAAGCGAGTAACAAGGCAGATCAATGATGAATTATCTGAACTGCTCAATCTTGCCAACGTTGATCCAAACGAACTTGTATTTCAAAACCGTGAAGGAAAATTGAAGACGAGTAATATTTCAATCAATGATATTATTATTCGTAATAGATTATCGCGAGAAGGTCTTGTTGCTGTATATGACAAAGAGGGCAAACTTGTTCCTAGTGTTGTTACTCCGTCGTCGGTCCGAGATAGTATAAGTGAAAGAGTGTTAAAAGCCGGCGATGTAATGAACGGCGTCATTAACATGAATAATAATAAAATTACCAATGTAGGAGAACCGACAGATAATTTCGACGCTGCAACGAAGAAATATGTCGATGATAAGGAAATTCCAGTGACAACTTCGTTAGCTACAATCAACGATGGAATGACCACACTCAAAACTGATTTTACTAATCAAGCACAACTGCTTCTGAATTTTCGCAGAAACGTAAACAGAACCATTAATGAACTTTTTGGAAGTCCACCAACCGTTGAAATAAATCTCAAAGATATAATTACGAGAATCACCGATATAAATACGAGAATCACCGATATTGTCGGTGGAATTCCTAATATAGTTAAAAAAACCAATCAGATTAAAATTTCACACAAACAAATTGACAATATCGTGTACACAGTATCATCAAGATCATCACCATGGACACCGCAAAATAACACTATCAAACATACCGCGGAGGTCACTGGTGTGTACAGGCTGTCCGTATTTAGTTCTGAAAAATTTAATATGTATACCACATATCTATGGCGTCATTCAACCGATCATTTTTCTGGGACTGTATCTGTAGTGTTAAATGAAAATACCGAAGAAACGTTTATGCTGGAATCATCTGATAAAAAATTAACCTCGGCGTCTTACTGGTGGTTTCTGGAATTTGCAGCTAAAACACCTCCGTTGTCTTAGACAACGACTTAATACGGTATAATGATAGACGTTCAGCGATACACATACGATCAAGTAACAACATGGCAGAATAAACTAAAAACCATCATCGGTGATTACACAGCAAAAATAAGGAAATATCGTAGAAGTGCGGTTGTTGTTCGGTTTCCGCGATTGTTGCTGGAACCGGCGTAGTATTATCAACGTTGACAATGACAGCGCCGATCGTTCTAACAATCGTTGTTTCATCGTCAACCACGATTGCTGGAATATTTAATATTATCGCGAAAAGATAAATACGTGTACAAATGAAAAACTGAACCAGTACACGATGAAATTACATACTCCAACTGCAGCATGTTCCAAATTATCGTCGATGATTTCTTCGTCGCTAAATGATGGAATAATATCTGATGAAGAATTCAGTATTATATTTAAGATTTACAATGAAGTATTTAACCGTAGCGATGCCACGGTTAATTCGATCACGGAAATAAATAATTTAGAGCAAAAATAAAATAATAATGACGACGTCATTGGAATTATTACAACAGATCGTCACTAATACTGCTCCGGTAAGAACCACAATGATATCAGCGAGTTCAACTAATCCTGAATTCAGTATTAATTTTCCAACTGCAATACCAGCAAAAAAATTGCATTAGCGCAATTACGAGTTTATTATAGTTGGCCAAATATTAGGTCAAAATCATTCGGTGGTCTTCCGCCGAATAATTCATTAGTATTTGCAAATAAAAATAAACCCGATGGAACTCCTGATTGGCTAGTAGTCAGTATTCCAAGGGGAAGTTATCAAATCAAAACAGATCAATGAAGAATTTCAGCGCAGGATTAAATCCATCACAGGAAAAGAATCAAAGATAGCCATTACTGTTCACGAACCAACGCTGTCATCGGCCATCGAAATATTATCTCCGGATTACGCCGTTGACATTTATCAATCTTCGATCAGGTCAGTATTAGGATGGCCTGAGATTCCACCTGTTGTTAATGGTCCACCAAAACCACACCAAGATGAATTTTTTACAAAAGAAAGAATGTATTCAAAACATTTCAGTTTTGAAAAGCCGCTACGACAATATATCTATGATGATACTTGACAGGTTTTAATCAGTATAGAGTACGATAAAGAAAAACGTCACGGAGAAACAAGATTTATTGTTACACCCGATACAGGATTACCTGTCAGTGTAAATATTTTAGAATCTTATTCGGACGATATCAGATCTGAACATGCAAGATTTCTCAATGATCTAAAAAATTTATTTTCAAGTATTATCACGTACTATAGCGAGGATACAAAACAACAAATCATCGAAGCAATAAAGATATTAAATACAATTGCGGATCATCTTCAAGGTGCCAATGAAGAAATTATAATTTTCTTCAATCATACAGGATCACAGCAAGTTACCAAACATTTTAATAAAACTGATCAACAATTACAAAAATTTATATTTCCCGGATTTGACAATACTGAACTAAAAATCAGTGAAAACTTTCCAAAGATTCTCGAATCATGGAGAAAAATAGCCCCGCTAGCAAGTATTCGCCATATATCACCGGGTATCGTCAACATCACACCAACGATCGCTGTCAACCTAGTATGCGATGTCATTGATGGTAGTTATCATGTTGACACTGAAAAATCCCATCAGGCCAGCAAGGATACATTCTGTATTCATTTACACCTCAAGTCCCACCAGGGTGGTTGATCGTATTAGAACCAATTAATGTTGTTTATCTAAAATGTCATAATCCACTCTTATCGCGGATACATTTCAAACTTACTGACCAGAGTGGCCACCTGCTCGATCTCAGGTCAGAGGCGTTAAGTATAAATCTGTATGTGCGTTCGTAGAAGCAATATATATATATATATATATATATATATATATATATATATATATATATATATATATATCACCGTGACATTGTTACGGATAAAATAAATACTTTATTTTAATTCTCCCAAGGACTCTGCTTAGCCATTACCATAGTCACTAATCCAGTATTATCTTCACTATCACTGTTGCTTTCAATGGTAACAACCTTTTCAGATTCTGTCATTGACATAATCTTTCGCAGTTACATTACACAACTATTCACTAGTTTTCTCGTTTCATATTCGCGAGATAATTCAAGTCTTATTTTTTCAATATCATTTGCGAGTGAAATAAATTCTTTAACTTGCGTATCATCAACCTTTGCTAAAGATTCTATCATCGATCGATAAATTAATTTCATAAATCTATAATCTGATGGTAGTGTATATCTGTTTTCAGTTTTTCGTTGTTCTAATGATTCAAAATTACACATGATTTTTTGAGGATCCAGTTCATCAGAACCTTTTATCCAATCATGTTGTAGTTGCTCAAATGCATCAATAACAGCGTTGATATTTTCGTGATTCATTATATAAAAAGTCGTTTGTTTAAATAAATTTATTTTTCTGAAATTATTTTTCTGAATTAAATTAATAATTTGATGGGGTAATTACACGACTGAAGTTGAAGAAATCTAGCAAAATTTAATAATTTGATGGGGTAATTACACCACCGAAATTGAGGAATTCTGATGAAATTCATTGATTTTGATGGGGTATTTGCACGACTAAATGAAGAAATCTCAACAAATTTCACTGATTTTCAGTTTTTCATAAAAATAAAATAATTTCAGAAATATATTATAAATAAAATAATTTGCTGAAATATTCCCTAAAATTAAGAAAATACAGCAAATCTGAGTAAATTTATTGATTTTGATGAGGTATTTGCACGACTGAAGTTGAAGAAATCTAGCAAAATTTATTAATTTTGATGGGGTAGTTGCACGACTAAATAAAAAAATCTCAGTGAATTCATGATTTTTCTGAATAAATATATTTCTGATAATTCCAGAAGAAAAGAATAAAAAAAATTAATTTATAATGCATGGATTATTTTTTCTTGTGTATTCTCGCTCTGAATTTTTCTTGTAATCGTCGGCGCGCACGTTCATCACGTGAAACAGGCATGACGGAACATGATCGTTGTGAAAACCCTTTTCCTGGGTAAATGTTAACAATGAATTCTATGTAAGTAATATCATCTCTTTCAGTAATTTTGACTTTAGTCCACGGGGGTAATTTATCAGCAATACTGATTTTATCAATATCATAAATAATAAAATTCGTATCCATTATTATTAATTATGTATTTTTAATTGTTAGCAGCATATCTAAATTTAATTTTCTGTTTGAATTCTTTTGAAAACGCTGAGATATATCTATTATTTACTATATGAAATATTGAAGCACGGTTAATGTCAAAATACTTAACAGCCGAAGTCATCTATGGGAAGATTATTTCTTCACCTGTTTCTGTGTTTGTGGATATAACTAATCTTGGATATTTATTATTATAACCGGTTCTTCCTGATTTACAATTTTGACTCTGTGTAACAACACGTAAATTTCCTAATGTATTATCTTTCGGGTTTGAATTGATGTGATCGATTACAAATCATCTTTGAATATCCCGTAAAAACACTCGTAGATGAATCGATGATAGATATATGTTTTATTTTTTCCAGCATTAAATATAACATAACCAGTATTAATAATAGATCCATTAATTGGTCTCTTTGATTTACAGTTTCTGATTATACCACTACGAGATGCCTCGTAATTCTTAATGACGGGATGTTTCACAAACTCATTCTGCTCCATTTATATATAATATCATTCTTCTAAATGATTTTTCTGAAATCTAACAAAATAATCATTTATCTTTTTAAACGGAGATGCCGATGGTCCATATTTCTCATTGTAATATCACTTCATCTCTCTATATTTTTTACCGCCACATTGCACGCATAATTGAGTTTTTCCTCTGACTCCAACACCACATCGAACGCAAGGTTTTGGTCCTGTGCTTCCTCTACGAAAACTCTGCATGTGGTATACGCAGAATTCTTTTATACATGGTTTATTGCAGCGAAATGAAAATCCGATCATTAACCAGTTGCATTTGTTATTTGTTTGTATCATTATATTATGAATAAAAATCTAATTAAATACATCCTGTCTTAATTATTATATGGAGGAATTTAAGAGATTGTCTGTAATCGAACCCTCTAGAGCAAGATTTGATCTTGATAAATTACCAAAATCCAAATCTAAATACTCAATGCAAGACCTAGCTTTGATGAATGATGATATAACCGATCGTATTCGTGAAGCTAAAAAAGAATTTCGGGATGATGGTGCTACTCACCCTTGGTCGTCATTTAGAATCAGAGATACCGTCGACACAAGAATAAATGACGAACGAGGAAGAAGTATTATCAATTACCTTGATAATCAGCGATATATTATTCTGATCAAATTTATTGTGCAGACGAATGATGATATTTGGATTATCCGTGATAAACGCGAACCTGTCAGAGTAACACAATCACGACAAACTGTTATGTTGGATAAAAAATCCAAGCCAGGTATATTAACTGGTATTGATAAACCGTATTATGAACGAACATATCCTGTATCCGCAGTTGTTTATGCGATATATCCATTAAATGATAAATCCAGCATTGAAAATCTTAAACCGATGAAATTATCACGGTTAAATTGTGTAGCTGAGCGAGGTATGGAACATTTCAAACAAGCAATACGTGGAAATGGCTTAACAGATATACGACGTAAAAAAATAAACTCATGGGCAGAAACAGTTAAGAATACCGGAGCATCTATCAAAGACGTCGCTGAACTAGAAATATTTTTTTTATTTCCAATAACAGTAACAACACTAACGGGAGAGATTTTATATGCGTCAAAATACACATCAAGAGGAGCTCCAATAACAATCATTGATCATAATGCACATGCATGGACTAATGCTGTAACAATATTTCCACGAGATAGAACAGTCAGATTTTATAACGATTATATATTCGATGCTATCAACGATGTCAGTAAGAATGATCCTGTATCTGTTTGGTTATTGCAGAGTTCAGAATCCGTGAATTATGATCAATTTGTAAAATCTAATGGAGAGATTTACCGTAAAGAATCTCTCCATGAAGAAATGAAGAATCTTGCATTGAAATATAATTCTGATGATGTTGAAGTCGAACAATTATTGAATAATTGTTTTACAGTTCCATCAGTTGCTGCTCACTTCGCTCAGGAGAAAAATTCATGGAAACCAACACGATCAGAATTCCTTGAAGATATTCAGCATAGTTGTGTCGAATATGGACATGGCGGATTATGGAATACCAAATACGATCATCGTAAAGTTATATCGGATGATATGGTTGCGTGTTATCCTGGGAGTTTTCTTGGATACGGAGACTGTTTTGAATACTTCGAAAGATTCGGATATCCGACACATGAAATGACAAGAGTTGCGATAAATGGGCTATTACCTCATTTTGATTTAACTGGATTCGCTTGTGTAAAATCATTTAAGTTTCGTAATAATCTTCATCCGATCGTTTATGCTTGGTTTGGGAGACATTTTGCAGAAAAATATTGGGTTTTAATAGTGCTATTACGATACATGCTTGATGCTGAAATCTTTGTGTCGTTGAGCGTAAGTGAAGCTATTATATCATATCATCTGCAGAAACAAGTTTGGTTACCACAACAAAAGAAATATTCACCGACAGAGTCAGGGGATGAGGATTGGGATAAAATTGATTATGAAACTAAAGTTGCAAAAGATCTCGGTAGAAAAATAATTGGTAAATTTACTCAAGGTGGTTTATATGATCATAAACCACATTGTGCAAGATTAATCATGGATGATGCTGAGTTGAATTTTATAATTACTGACACAACGAACAAAGGAACATTCATAAGCAGAAGCAATGCTTATTCATCAGACGGAATTAAATTAGGTACAATCGTGAGTTATATCGATGGTGAGTCACCGCAGTTTACCCATTTAAGATCCTATATGCTCGCTTACGTTTCTATAAATTTATTATCGATGATAAATAAATTTCCTCGTTACGCTGTGGAGTTGCTACGGATTCATTTTATATAAATAGCGCGTACATGGATTTGGTAACACCGTTACTCGGTAGTAATGAATGGGGATCATGGAGAATAAAACACGAAAGTATACTCGATTATTCTGAACCAGCAGACGTTGATATCAAAGACATATATTACGGTAATGACAATCAAATACCAGTATCTACAGCACCATCTGTATTTGATCCCGTGGCTAGACATAAAGCCATTTATCTCAATGGACCTGGAGGTTCTGGTAAAACAACACGTGCCATTGAATTATTTCATCAGAGTTCAGATATGATTGTGTTGACACCTACACACAGACTAGCAAGAGAAATAAAACAACGAGAAATAAAATCATGTACATATCATAGTTTCTTCAGATGGTGTGGAGATACATGGACACCTGAGCGAATGGGTGAGAAATATATTCCCAAAATTATCATTTGGGATGAGATTTGTACGGTGTTGTTAGAAACACTAAGAATATTTCGTAATTGGTTATTAACGAAAAATACTGCGGTAATTGTGTGCGGGGATCATTGTCAACCACCACCTTTCGTCGGTAAATCTCCACATGAGTGGTTAAAATCATTTGTGGATTATTATGAAGAAATAAATGATGATTATAGAGCTATTGATGAATCTCTGAAAGAATTTCAAAGGTTGATCAGACTACAACCAGATAGAATACAATGTGAAATAGCGCGTGAAATAATTCCAGAAATCATAGACAATTTCTGGAATCTGTGGACACCAAATGATTTAATAGTTGCTAGTAGAAAAATAATTCGTGATGAATTACAGGAGAAATTATTTATGTTACACAAAAAAAATTTCTCAAATCTACTTGTGCCATTGTGTTATCGCCCAGCAGATACTCGACTACAGAATGTCGACATTGAAATTCCAGGATCAAATGAAAAACAGAATCTTGTGTTAAATGATATTGTTTTAGTTGATGTTGATGTTGTTGAAAGAGCGTTGAGTATGAATAACTCATCGTAGAAATTGGGATATGCCATAACGATTCACTCGTCACAAGGGCTAACTATTACTGATACAAATATCTGGATTGTCGATGACAGAATCGAGTGGTCAAATTTAGTTTATTTTGCAGTATCTAGAGTCAGGAGAATATCTCAACTGCACAGGGTTGTCATAGACTCCACAGAAAATAATAATCAAACTGTTAGTGTTGAAGTAATAAGAAAAGAATTATCCAGTTATAAACGATGCGATAAAAAAAATAATCGTGATTTTGATATCGATGTTGAATTTATTATGACGCTAAAATAACAACAGAATAATCCTTGTGTAATTTGTAATTGTCACATGTTGTGGAAGTATTCGAGTAATAATCCAAAACAATTTACCGTGGATAGAATTAATAGTGATCTTGGCCATACATGTGATAATGTCATATTGACATGTCTTGAAAGCAATCGACGTCGGGGTTCCAATTTACAAAAGTGAACGCGGTGGTAATTGTGTGTCTTCAGGAATTACTTGTAATTGTTCACGTACAAATCCACGCTGAGGAGCAGTTGAATCCAGTCTGTAGATTGCGGATCTACCCGTGGATCTAATCACGCTAGAAATTTTATGTGTAGTCACACTCCAGATATAATCAGTTGCTCTTTTTTTTTACCTCCTTCAAGTTCACCAGGTTCATATAGATATCTTATAGTCACATTGCCTAATACTGGTTGAGATTGTATGATTTTGTTTCGAGGTATTATATATTTTTCCGTAATCGCATCAACCGGTTTCATAGAAATTGAACGAGTAATCTCATTATTTAACGCAGCTATCAACTCGGTAATCTTGCAACCCATTTACGAGATCTCTTGTCGCTCTGAATTATTTCCATTGCATACTGGTATCCAAATAACCGCTCAGCGAGTGTTCGATTAAATCTTTCAACTATTGCCTGATCACGATGAATTGTAGTGTGTCCTCGTCTGATTTTGACGCTATGTTGTTTCATCAACGATGATACTTCACCGAGAAATTCTTTGCCAGGATCAACCTGTAATAATTGTGGCCATCGTAATGGTCGTCGCTGATAAATTCGTTTAAGCGCAGAGGCAACTTCAGATGTTGTTTTTGTTGATATGGTTTTGCTTCTTTATATCTACTTGCAACATCAACGACAGTTAACGCGTATTTGTATGTTCGTGATTGACGTCTACTTTTAACGGTATTATGTGGTAAAAATAAAATATCTGCTTGATGAACTTCATTAAGAACCCTGACATCAAAATACGCGTGTTGAATTCTTTTAGGTGGTGGTAGATATATTTGCCATATTGCTTGTTGTGATAACCACGCTGCAGCAACAGCACGTGAGACTTTTGCTGCCGTAGCGAGTTTACTAATCGCTGCTCTGCCCTTCCAATATCCTTTTGGGCTATAATAAATGGACCCCATTATAATAATCATGTAATTAATTACCAGCCCCTAGCATTATTTTACCTTTCATAGCAGTTTTTACTAGAAAACTAGCGAGTTTTTCTCTGATAGAATTATTCTTTATAGAATTTAACGCGTGAATCAATTTTACATCTGAGAGATGTCTTTGTTGTAAATCATTACTCTTATACGCAACATCATGAATATGACACGCTTGATCAATAGCATTTATTGGGTATTCTCCAGGTCGCGGTTGATTTTGATCATCAAGTCGAATATCAAGTCGAGTTTCAGGACCACAATAATTGTATCCGGGTATATGTTTTTCCCCGGGATACTTCGCTCACGGAGTTCTAAATTCAGCAGACTATTTATTTTTAATTAGTATATTGTTAAAAATTTTAATAAATCGACTTTTCTCCACACAGTAAAGTCGGACGAATTGCGGTTACACCAACCTGACTGCCACACTATGTAAAGTATAAAAATTGATGTAAATTTTATGCATTTGATAGTAATAAGTACAAATAATAAAATAATAATGTATAAAATAAGAAAACATACTTACTACACAGGTAGTGAGTCAATATTAGAAATCCGAGTGAGCGTCAAATTTCAGAGCGATAAACGACAATATCTTCACACACAGGAGTTGAACCATGAAATGAAACTCGTTTCCTTATCAAATTAAAAACGCGGTTTTGAGTATGATTTGATTGGTTGTTTCAGGCCACCCTGATCTCGTTGAAATTCTCGTCAAAAAAAACAAATTATGCCCAGAGTCCCGGATGCACACAAAACAAAATTTAAAAAAAAAAAAAATGTGTACGAAAAAACAGTACAAAACGGTTGTATGGCCGTACACTGACGAAAATGGAAAAAACCGTACAAGTCTTCTCAATAACTAGCCACAGATTGTTTCATATATTGTGTATATTATGACATTTTTATGTCATGTTATGTCACATTTTCTCACAAAGACATGATAATACAAATATTTTCTTTTTAAAGCAAGTTTTAAGAAATAAGGAATAAATATTTATATTTTTACTTAGCAGTTACATTTTAATCTTAAAATCTGTATACATCTGCAACTTGTCGACTTTGATGCCCTTAGATATTAAAACTAGCTTAATGCGTTTTATCACTTTACAGGTTGATGTTTGAAACAGTCACATTTTCAAAGATCATTTTGATGCATGTCGCTGATGATAGTGTGATCTGGCATAATTATCGGTAATTATTAGTAACATGACTTTAGTGAGATTTATTTGACAGATGTGTTTAGAAATAAGATGCACTCATCTTTCACGATTAAGCAAGGTGATGATTTTGTTTTATGTGTGATTGATGCTACAAAAATGTAGCAGCCACAAGTGGTGTTTATGATGTGTTGTTTATGTGCTAGTTGAAGGAACCCAGTGGATACTTACTGCTTGGCAAACCATTAAATAGATAAAAAAAGTGTTCTCAAATCATTCTCAGAAGTCTTCATGTCAAATAATTTGATGCATCTTTCCGATTTGAAGATGACTAGATACTAATTGCTAATTTGAAGATGACCAGATGCTAATTACTAATGAGGAAGCTGAAGTAGTCATGAGTGGACACAACACACCCAGAGCAAAAGCAGAATGAAATCACTGATTCTTATTTAATATTTTGGTGATCCACACATTTTCACGTTGTGTTGTTTTCTGGATGGATACTTAAATCTGCATATCATTTGATATTAAATGGAAATGTAGAAAAAGAAAATGTTATTAAACCACGATTAAAATTAAATTAACACAGTTCTGTTATTGGTTGTTTAATTTCAGTTCAAGGTAGACAAAGTGTCAAGTTTGTGATAATAGTTTTGATAACTTACTCTCTCTCTGTCTCTCATTACATTTAAAATCCTTTTCTACTAATCCATTTCTCTATCAATACACACGTACATGGCTTTGTTTGCACTTCCAACTATATCTGCATTTTAATTCGTTCTCATCTACATATTTATCTACATGTATTACTGGCATAAATATTTTTTATATAAATATAATTATAGGCATCTTGTTTTAAGGTGTAAACAAAGATAAAATGAAAACAAACTTAAAATACAAGGTGATGATTTCCTTAACATATCACATATTTTATCTTGTTTATTTTTCTTTCTAATACTCATGTTGGGCTATTATGTTTTGGCAAGTTCATATTTCTCAGGGCAAGTTCAATTTTCCAGTCAGTTTGACCTGGGCAAGATGACTTTCATAAAATTTTGGAATCCCGGATCAAGCATGGGATGAAAGATTTAGTTAATGTACAAGTCAAAAGAGGTACACAGCGATACATACTAAGGTTGTCAGTGGCATCGTTTTTGTTAGCCCTGTATACTTTTACCAGACCTGCCTTCCATTGAAGCAATAAAACAATTTACTTTTCATCACATTTAATTTTCAGGAGGAGAAAAATAATAGCAGTATCTTCTCAGGATCCTTGTCCATCTTCATTGATCATTAAAAACTGCACAACGGGGTACAAAAACATTGTCTTCATGAGCTGCTGAGGAACCTATAAAGAAACAAATAATGCGATAGAAATTGACTGAAGGAGGCTAAAGTAGAGGGCAGTGGCAGATTGCATTGGCGAATTCTCATTTTATAATCATGCTGAAATTAACTGTGAAGCTTTATCTCTTTATAACGATGTATTTTGTTCCTTTTTATAAGTTACCTTTAATTTCAAGATAAACTATAACAAAGAGCTAATGAGAAACAATTAATATGGTTTCTTTACACCTTTGTAAGTTTAAGATATTGTGTTTTTCATCACTGCTTTTTGTGTTGAAGTGGTTGCAATCTAGTTTTATTGTTTGCTTTTTTAAAAAATAATTAAACAGGGTTTCTTTGTTTTAAATGTATTAACATTCATTTCAAGAAAGACCAAAGTCAAAACTTGCGTTGTTTTTGTTTGTTTTTATTCTCCTGTCACTAGATAGAATGACCCATAGATGGGTTGAGTTACAGTAGAATGTAAACAAATAATTTCAGTAAGGTTAATCATTGCTAAACATGAATATAATGGATCAAAACATTTGAAAGCAAAACTTCCAAAATGAGATGATTATAACATTTGCAGATTGTGGCACACTAGACGAATATCACTATATATTGCTTAGACTGATTCTCAGAATCTTTCCTGACAACGAATTTTGTTTTATTCCATGTCAGTGCTGGAATCTCCAAAGCTATATATGATAGCTGTGAAACCAGGGTCATTATACATGCTTTTTGCCATTTTCTCCACATGAACTTTGAAAATGTTTCCAGGAATATAAAAAGCTTGTAAACATCGCAGTGTAAATCAGGTGTACACAGCATCATCTAATTTTGTGTCATTTGCAGTCAGTGCCTGTTTTCATTTGAACCCATCACTGGAGTCAATATCATGCAAGTAATCCTGAAAATGTTTCTCATCCTTGACCTTGTCTCAGGATGTTGACTTAGCAATTTTTAATTTCCGAATAAATTTTGAATGTGTTGATGTGCCAAAACTCTTAAATGTGCTGATATACCAATAAATTCGCAGAATGTCTTTGCATAAATTCACAGTAAACACAAAGCAATGATTTAGTCCAAAATTCAATAAGTGCTTTGTAATTCCAACGTATAATTTAAATACATAATTCCTCTCAAATTATAACTGAAACAGCTACAAGATCAATTACACCAGACATATCTTATAATAGGAACAAATAAATCTGGTGTAGACAACTGTATATACATCCCTACTTGACCTATGTCGAAATAACATTTTCTGAACAATTCCATCATCTTACTGGAAAATTACCCCAAACTGTAAACCAATTCTTTTCTAGAATCTACTAAGGTCATAATCTAGAATACTTCAATAGGTCTTGAACCCATATAAACATGTTACCGTAAAAACCATCAATCAGGTTGGCCCAAACTTCTACCCTCAATTACCGACAAAGGTCAATCACACAACATAAATTAAATATATATAATACTTCCCCACATAAAGAAAAAACGATGTGTACAATGAAGCTTCTTTAACATACACATACTTTACTATGCAATTAAAATTAAATATAAAAAATATCTTGTGAATGACGCAAAATAGACGCAAAGCAATATATTACTTCGATACACCTGAAAATGCATCTGCAATCAAATCCTTTCCCATGATGCGTCTCAAGTCAATGTTATATTCCAGCAAAATCAAATCCACCTTAACAATCTCTGATTATTGCTTTTCATTTTGTTAATTATAGAAAGGGCACTGTGATCACTGAATACAATACACTTAAAAGTGTTGCTAAGCCAATATCAAAACCAAACATTTTTTTTCTAGAATGGGACAATTTCTCTGGTGCATATTTTTTTTTTAAATAGCACACTGGATGAACATACTATTTTGTCTTATTGAATCGATACCCAACTAGCACCTACATTACTTGCATCAATTGAAAGTTTCAGTGATGGACTGAAATCTAGATCTGGAAGAACTGGTACATCCTTAAGTATGACGTTTAGCAAAAGCCTTCTGACAACTTTTTACTCAGCAAAGCAGTCATGATTTCATCAGCATGGAAAATGGAGAGCAAAATTTTTACTAATGTCCAAGCATAACTAAATAACGCATCAGTTGCATGTCACTGATAGGCACTTCTTTCAGTAGAGGTATTTTCTCTACATTATAACACTAACTGCGTATCAACTGGTACATCCTTAAGTATGACGTTTATGAAAAGCCTTCTGACAATTGTCAGACCAATGAAACTTTTTACTCAACAAACTGGTCATGGTTTCATCATTATGAAAAATTTAGAGCAAAATTTTCGCTACTGTCCGAGCATAACTAAATAACGCATCAGTTGCATGTCACTGATAGGCACTTCTTTCAGTAGCGCTAATACAAAGATGTATTTTCTCTACGTTATAACTAATTGCGTATCAGCTGATGTGATTTATTTGATAACCTGTAAAACATATGTAACATGCAGTATGTTGGACAAACACTTCAATAAGTTTCTAAGAGAATGAATAATGATTGCTTTCATATAAAAAATATATTATGATCCTCAGTTTTCCTCTAATATTTCAACACATTTTATTACCAATAATCACTCTCTACTCGATTTTTCTTTCATACCAATATATACTGTGCATGGAGACATGAATAGGGTCATAAAAGAAACTTAAAAGGATTCGTAAATTAGATACTTTATATCCTAATGACCTTATTACCAATGCGCTATATAAAATTGTATAAATTATTATTATTTTTTTTTTCCAAATTGATAAATTGTATATCCTTTATAACAATATAATTATATGTATGACTGTCTATTTTATTTTATTATTTACTGATTCAGGTTTCATTAGAGACTCGTGTATCTTTTCGATCCTGTCATATATATA
>JAECUM010076935.1:0-21613 GCA_016617855.1 Megalonaias nervosa
TATATATATATATATAGGTATATATGTATAATGTACGTATGCATGCATGGATGTATGAGACTGTGCATCCACCATGACTAGCCCACATAAAATCAAGCACAAATTGTATGGAGACATGGCGTCTTTTATCGCAGAAGTCACGAAAGCATACATTCTCATCGCCATAGGTGAGTTCAACCCTTGAGGTTAATCAGATCAACACATATGGTCACTGGTAATTGACAAAGATGACTTTGGCAAAAAGCATCAATAAGAGTTCAACCTGTTGAGTAAATGCATAGAACACGTGCTCCATATCACTAACGTCTAACTGTCTCCTTCAATCAGTAAAATACTTCTTGAATGTGATCAGTCTCCAAAGAACTATCATCGTAGTGAGGAGGCAGACATCCTCATAGAGACAAGACCATGAGAAGCGCAAAAGTTCGACTTTCCACAAGTCCATAGTCTCCAATTCAATATCGCGAATCAGCCTAACAGATGATTAAACGACAGCAGAGAGCAAAAACGCAGTCGCTCCAAACTGGAAATATTTGAAACATGCGTGTGTTGAAGATCTTTACAGAAACGTAACACAAAAAAAAATAATAATGCGAACTCTGAGAATGTCAAATATTACTGGGCATCCATTAAAGACTGTGGACTCGGCTGCATCAAAGAGTCTCGATCCCACCACCACAAGAAAAACATCAAATTGGTTTGATGAGAAATATGCCTAAACCCACGGAGAGAGAAACAAAGCCTCCGAATTCCATGTTTGGAAGACAAAATATAATTAGCCAATAAGGCAGCTTTCAGAGACATCAGATCGAGTGTCTAGCAAAAAGGTTATTGAGATTCATTCCTACGCAAACGTTAATGACATTCAGAACTTACATTATGTGTTATATATACTTAATTTGTATTTGTGTTGTTTTATTTACTCGATGATTCAGATACAGATCTCGATTTATATGTATTTGGTAACTGACCTTGGTCAAAAATCAAGTTAGTGGTCTACTTGACTAGTGAAACATAATACATAGCAAATATTTCTCTGTTTCTAGATTAAATATTCAAATCATTATTAATGGAGGAAAACATGATTATTTCTATTTGAGCGTAGGACATTAGTTTTTCACTTGGAAATTCCTAAATTTCAGAACATTTTGAATGTTTAGAAGTTAGCTGACCTACATCTGGGCTCTATTTTTGTGTGTTAGCTTTTTATATCACTGTTGTATACTTGGAAACTTACTCACTCATGCCTTAACATCTGAAGTGGACTCAATCTTATTCTTGTGCTCAGTTTTAGTTTGGGTGGATTTATTTATTTAAATTATTCATTGAAATTACAAAATGATCATTAATACTTCCTGGATTAAAGGGCATTTTTAATCGTATTATAGCGATACATCAAAAGACTGTTGGCACATAGCCACTTTCCAGGCTATTGGCACATTAAAAAATTCAAGACTGCAGGCACATCAGCACTGTCAGTATTGGAATTTATTTGGAACATCACTGGAATTCAGTTGTAACTCCATTCATTTGGACTTGTGATAGAACGTTTAGGACTATTTGGGAACAAATTCACAATACTATAATTTCTTTTTAAACTTCCACTTTATATTCTAGGGAAATAAGTGCTTTGTTGAATTTTACAAAACTTGTTGGGTTTTGCTTTTTTCTGTTATTTAGTTTAAGACCATAGAGTAGTAAAAGATGCTTTCAAGACAATCTATAGGCCAGACGAATCCAGACATTCTCCAATACTGCCTAATGATGGTAAAATACTGCTCACGGGCAAAGAAAAATACAGAAAAACTGGGAAGCACATTTCGATTACATCACCAATTATCAATCAGGGAGGAGGCAATTGAACGACTGCTTCGGTTGGAATCAACATCTCTTACTGATGATTCGTCAGCGGTGATTGAAACTTAGAACGCAATGTGAATGGCTGTCAAATGCCAAAACAAATGTAGCAGATGCTATATTAGCAGCTTGTTATAAACTCTATGGTTCACTTATTTGTCAGGAACTAACTGAGCTCTTCTGTTCCATGTACGCGCAAGAACCAATATCGTAGGAATACTAAGATGCATCCATCGTACGTGTTGTACAAGAAACAAAGACAGATGCATTTCTGCATCACTCAACCGGCACATACATCGATGTCCCCTCCATAATTCTTCTGAATCGTTTGATGCATTATGTTGTTTACCGAATACTGAGCGAGAGTTGGAGAACGGACAGTTTACATGGTTTTGACAAATTCAAAACTCCACGAATTATGCCACGAATAGACCTCCAGCCTGTGCACGACTTTCTTCTACATATAAACTTTTGACGATGCAGTTGTGAAGGTCTCTGGAGGGTCATACTACAATTTGCTTGTCCAGTAAAATTTGGCCTCATTGTTCTCCACTTCCACAATGACGGATCATTTGAACTGTTCCCATAAAAATTTGAATTAAAGCACTATAAGAGATGGCCCAGTGGGATATATCCTGCTATGTATGCAGATCCTTACCGTACGTATAAAACTGATTGAGATCATAACATTAACTGGTGGAGCGCTATTCAATCTCAAGAGACTACGAGTAAAGACGAAACTAAGGAATTTACTCTCCGTGATCATCTATTGGCTGATGAATGTTCCCTAAATGATAAACCTGAGTCTGTCTTACAATATAGTATGCACCATAACTCTTCAGCATGAGGCATTTTCCTTCCTAACAATCTTTATCAAGAAGACACAGTTCATGCCCACAGTGACTCAGTAAAGTCTTAAGTTGACCTTACCATCACAGTAAATTGCCAACCCTCTAGGCAGTTGACGAATTCACCATCATCTGCATTACAATGTCATTTGCAGTCTACACTCATGGCGAAACCAATGCCAACATTGTCGCAGAATATGTGGTCTTCACACGAGCAAATGAGTGGCAGCAGAGCGACATCAATATGCAAGCAGAAATCAGTGTTTACAAAGCTAATGTGTTTCCACCCCTGCTGTAGTCACTGAAGACCAGTACTGTATACAGAAAACACGCGAAGAAGCTGAACCATTTTCACTTGGGATACACAAGGAAACGGATGAGGATAACATCGCCGAACCTGTAGGAGGGAGATGGGTGGGAGCATTCTATCTACCAACACTTTGCTAATGAAACCACATTTAAGCTAAAATGTGGATGACATCGTCAACGAAAAATCACAGAAGCAATTTCCATACCAGATCTTTCATGGATAGCTGACGTAGTGACAGCAATCTTAGGGAGGTTAGTGGAAAAACTCAAAAGATTTCTTTATCTCATTTCTAAGACAGGACAATACTGGCTCTGAGTCTTGGGCAAACTTAGTACAGAATAGTGCCACCTGACACAGTCTCAGCTATATCGAAACAACATATTAGGACCTGTTATATATATAAGGGGGAGGTGGAGCGGTCTGACTCTCGTGTGACACAGCGAGTATACACAGTTTCGAAAGGATTGCCTAATTATCTCCAATTTCAGGGTTTGCATTAATTGTTGTTAGTTGACAACTAACGCATAGCTATTATGTTTGAAAAATCGTTCCTTAAATTTTAAATTTGTAGACATTATGCATTTTACAAGAATCTTATTGATGTATCAGACCTGAAAATGTATTACAGGTTACATAATGCATCCAGATAAAGGAAGTAAAATGTATCCCGTCTAATATAACCTTTCATTGTGTTCTTTCAAAACAAGCGATAGTGGGATCCTTCTGTAAGTACTAATATATCTAAACTTGTGATGTTGTTGTTGTTGTTGTTGTGGCGTTATCTCCATTTCTAAGCACACGATATGCTATACATTGCAGCCAATATACCTGGCGGAGGAGGAACCCTGGAAACTCCGGAAGAAACCACTGACCCTCGCTAAGCTACTGGAAAGCTTTCTCATGCACCCACAATGAGCGAGTCTGAGACTCGAACTCACGCAGAAAGAGGTGGGACGGCAGTGATCTGTAACGGTGAGCGCCTTAGACTCACTTGGCCACCCAGGGCTCTCTACACTCAATAATTATGTATATATTGTACATAGATAATACATTTATATTGCTTTTAAGACATGTACATGTATTACAAATAACTGTTGATAGAATATAAATGATCTACATTTCAGAGCTGATTGCATTGGTTTCTTGTATTAAATGTCGTATACTGGTTTATGCTAAAATGTCTACAATAAAATGTGTATCACTATCTGACTTCTGGATGTCCCGCCTTGGAACATTGAAACCACGCGGTTTAAACCAAGAGAACTAGAAAAAGACAGCCATGCACAAATAAAATTATCTTTTGCAGCCGACACATTTTCTTTTAAATAATTCTCTAAATTTGCTTAATAGCCAACAATTGCTACTATAACAATGAAATATCCGGGATATAATTTGCGCTTACATAAATGTACATAAAATAACAGATGTCGTTATGACGCATCGATTTCTAAGTCAATACAAATATTTTCCAGTATCCGCAACAAGTTGAAATAAACTAGTTGAAGCATAATAAATTTAATGGTTTAATTCCTGTAGAAACAGCCATGTCAAGTGTTGCAAACACTACCGTTTTCTGTTTTATTTCTTTGTCTTGTCTATGTTTTGTATATGCCTTTGAAGAAGACAGCAGCAGACAGGGTGAACCCTACAACTTTTTTCCTGACTTTATTTTACAAATATAAAGGTTCCTACAGGGGCTGAAAAAAAATAAGTTCAATAACTCTAAACCGAACCTTCATGAGGATATGAAAATCGCATTTTAGTTTTTATTGTATTTTAAGTCTTTATTTTTACTTCTACTAATAATAATAATAATGGCTCCGCTAAACGCTCCGCCATTATTATTATTATTATTAGTAGAAGAAAAATAAGACATTCTTTTTGGGGGAACAGACAGTTATTTTTGTTATTTTATTTTTGACTTTTTGTTTTTATTTTATAGTGCGTTTAGTTTACTCGCCGGGTCAATTAATTTTTGTCGTTCACCCTTCCTGCTGCTATAAATTAAACAGCTAGTATAAATAATATTAATAATGGTAGTTATAGGCGAACCTCACTCTGCTAGATTAGCTCGAGAGCGACTAGAAGCAATTAGAAAATATTTACCTCTTCGTGATGCTGTCAAACAACAACTACAACAACGACAAGAATCTCATGTTGAATTTGAAGAGGATACAAGACAATTATTTAAACCAATTACTGAAACAACTAAAGGTATTCTTCCTACGTTAGAGAAAACCGCTGAAGCAACTGAAAAAATAGCGGAAAGAACAAAACAGACAAAAACGATTTTACGGGGACTTCCAGCTAAAATAGCTGCGGCTCAACCACAATTACAAGACGAAGTACAACAAGTACTTGAGGGTATTGACAAAGTTCGTGAGGATGTCGGTGACGTAATAGATATTGTTACGCCAAAACAAAAACCAGCCCAATTAACCGAATATGGTCGTAGACTACTTAAAGAAAACGCTGTTGCGGTCGCTGCAACAGGATATTTACAACGTGATAAATTATTAGATCCAGACACCGCTAGTGTTTCTAAAAAAATTGGTCTCCTTTTATATTTCGACAATCTCGTGGTATATATAGAATCACCGATGAATATAAGGATGATTTTAAAACTTTTATGAGACAAGTCGAAGAGGCTAAAGAAGGTCCATTATTTAGAGATATACCATCACCAAAATTAATGTCCATACAATCTCCAAAATCACGAATACCATTAATACAATCTTCAAAACAACGGAAACCAAGCAAAAGGGAAAAGGAGGAAGAGGAATATCAAGATCCTGGCACAACTGGAAGTGGATTTACTAATCAGGGAAGTGGTCTTATTACCTGTCCTAATAATGTCCTTGCTGATGTTGAACGACTAGAAATCCTCATCGGAGGAAAACGAGCTGGTAATAATTCTCCAGAAATAATTAATGAAGCAGCTGATATTTGCAGACGGTTATTTACAGGCGGTATCATGGACGTTGATGTTTATCAGTTTCTTATTAATGAAATTGCCGATGACTACTACAGTGACTGAGTACGTAATTAAATACAATTACTATAATAAAATGATCGTACATAGTACTCAACGTGGACCAACCATGGTCAGGGTAATAAATTCACGATTACCAGTATACAAAACGACCTACGGAGATGGACTAGGTGATGTTGTTCAGGGTCTATTTAGAAGGATAGCCCCAAAAGCAATACCGATTGCAGAGCAACTGGGAATGAAAGCTATTGATGTTGTTCGTGAAAAAGGTATTGGTGCTATGGGTAATCTCGCTGGTAAAGCATTTTCAGCAATCAAAGATAGACTAGCACGATTAATACGATGAAAACCTCAGCCACCAGTAAAATTACCCAGTACTGAAGTAATGCCTGCAAATGTCAGTAAAATAATAAATCAAGTTGCGAATCAAAAACTAGCAGAGTTGGCTGATGTACCAATGTCAGAAAAAGAAAAAAAATATAACCGCTAGTCTGATAGCAGGAAGTGGTCTCACTTCCCGAAGTGGTCTTCGTTTTAGACGATAATAAATATAATAAAGATGTTCAAGCGCATATCTGATCCCGCATTCGACATGGACGCACCAGTACTCAAAGATGAGTCTGTGCGTGATTATCAATATTATTCTTATGACGTTCGAATTCCAGATCAGCGTGGACGAATTGAACTACAAGTTCAGGATACAAGTAGGTATTTTATAACCGGCTGAGTCGTTTATTGAGGTTGAAGGTGAAATTTTAAATATCGCTAATCCTGCATTACCAGTAGCATATGGAGCTAATGTTATTGTTGGTTTTGTTAATAATGGTATTATGGCGTTATTTGACAGCGCTACGTACATGATTGACGGAAAAATATTGAATCTATTCAGAAAGACGTTGATGTTGCTACAACAATATTGGGTTTAGCAAGATACAGCGACGATTATTCAAGATCGGCTGGCCCGTCAATGATGTTTGCAAAGGATACAACTGATTTTCCAGAAAGTAGAAACGTAACCATGGGTGATGTAAGAAATGCCGCAGGAGACAACCCTACCCCTGCAGTAATATCAATGAATGCAAATTTTAACTTAGGATTTGCAATACGTAAATCAATGTTAAAAGGTGATAGGAGAGCATTTTCATGTGCAATTCCACTTTCACATATATTTGGATTCTGTAGAAACGTCAGAAAGGATATTTTGGATCCAAACATACGGTTATACTTGTACGAAAAGCAACCGACGATGATGCAATCTGGCGACCTGCTGCAGTTGATGCTGGTAGAGTAATTCTGACAAAACTTTCATTATGGATGCCAGTAATGACTCCATCGATAACTGAAGAAGATCGGTTATTCTCTTTCATGGGCAGCGGCGGTAAATCATTGTTATCGTGGTTAACAATGACCACAGATGCTCTCTAGAGTAATATTAATGGTTTATTTACATGGCAAATAGCGTCACAGCAAGGTGTTTCTGCACCAAGACATATATTTATTTCGCTTCAAAATGCTGCACGAGTAAACGATCAAGATGAAAGTATTATGATATTTGACAAACTTGGTGTTTCTGAGGTTTCTTTAAGGATAAAATGGACATCAAGAACCATCCGAGGATATATTATTGAATTTCGAGCAAAATCATGTAGCACGTGCATATCATCGATTAATGACGTTCATGGGCCGTGATCAAAATATTGATACTGGTTTACAAATATCACAACTGGATTTTACAACCCTATATCCCATTTATTACTTTTCGCTCGAACATTTAGATTTAACCAGACAGTCAGTAGTCGATATACATTTTCGAGCTCATGTTAATAGAGATATTGAAGCTGTCCCTAATTACAGAGCAATTGCTGTCATACTCAGCGATAAATCAATGTTACTTGAAGGTGTTGGTGGACGAATGAGAGTTGTTGATGCTCCAGTAGAAAACATGTAATTAGATCGTTTATGAATATTATAATGTCATATAATCACGTTAGTGTTAGTCTGACTCCTGATCAGATTAAAAGGATACAATCAGCATCAAAAAATGACTGTGGATTTAAAATATCGCTAAAGAAAGAGCCGATGAGCGGTTCAAATAAATTATCTCTTACAGAACGTCAGCTCAGGCATTTCAATGAAGCCAAAAAATCAAATAAAGGTATAAAACTTAATCTTTCTGCGGGTGCCATTAAAGGCATCATTAAGACGGGTGGTATATTTCCATTTCTTGCAGCTATACCAGCATTAATTGCCGCTGCAGCCCCAGCTGTTGCAAAAGCAGCTGCATTAGGCGCTGTTGGAACCGCTGCTGGAATGGCATTAAAGAAAGCAACCGGATAGGGAATAAGAAGAACATCCAAAAAAAAAGGGAAGGGGTCTAAGATTGCCAGGGACTCCACATTCATGGTACGGAAAAGGCCTGAGATTACCAGGGACAGTTTATTAATATCTCCCATGTCCAATTTTGATTTACTAGATGCCGCTAAAAAATTAAAAATAAAAAAATTTTAGAGGTGTTTTTATGCGTGATCAATTACCAAAAAAACCAAACAATATTGAAACCGGTATTATTAATCTCGATACAACTCTGGTCCAGGCACACATTGGGTTGGATATGCAATTGATCCACGTGGAATTATTTATTTTGATTCATATGGACTAGCTCCACCAAAAGAATTCTTAAAGTATATTAGCGGCGATCAAAGCACTCCAATATGGTATTCAACGTTACCAACACAAACACTAACTGATCCACCAATATGTGGTCGAGAAGTACTTAACGTACTTGATGCTGTATCAAAATCAACAAAACCACCTCACAAAGTTGTGCATGAATATACTACGTTGTCACATTTAAACAGACATTAGTGAATATAATGGTAGATATTTACGGAAGATCTTCTCGTGGTAAAGCTCAGCAGCAAGCTGATTTATCTAAATACGCAACTCTCGATCAGCTCAGAAATGAGATTGATGATTTCTTAAACATAACCAGTGTTGATCAAAATGAAGTAGTTGTTTTTCAGGATAAGGAAGGACAATTAAAAACTAGTAATATACAACTGCCAGATGTACTTACACGAGTTCCTAATGCGGTTGTTAATAATATAGTTACTTTTACTGATCAGGGTAAAATACAAGATTCCGGTACGTCAGTCAGCGATTATATTAAGAAAGCTGGTGATTCGTTCACGGACGACATTATCATGAATCAAAATAAAATTATAGACCTTGGAAACCCAGTCGCAGATACAGACGCTGCAACAAAACAAATATGTCGACAATCAAGAATCTAAGTACTTATTAGTCAACGGCGGTATAATGCGTGCATTTCTCAACATGAATAATAATGGTATTAACAATCTTAGAAAACCAGAATCTGATTTTGATGCTGCAACAAAAAAATTCGTCGATGATAAGGAAATTCTTCTATAAAAAATCGATGACTAAATGACTACACTCAGTAATACTTTTTCCAGACATGTAGAAACGTTCTTAAATTTTCGTAGAAATATAAACAAAACCATTAAAGATTTTTTGGGGGAACAACCAACCGTTGAAATAAAACTAGCCGACGTTAACATGAAACTCAATGATATTGTCAGTGGAATACCTAATATTGTTCAAACAACTAATCTTATTAAAATTCCACACGGACAAATTAAAAATATCGTATATACAGTAGCATCAGGATTAACAACATGGTCACAGCAAAATAACACTATCAAATATACCGCGGTGGTTACTGGTGTTTATAGACTGTCTATCTTCAGCTCTGGAAAATTTAAACTTTATACTACAACATTTCCGTGGCGTCATTCAACAGATGCTTTTTTCTGGAGTTGTATCTATAGTGTTAAATAAAGATGCTGAAGAAATATTTTTACTGGAAGCAGATGATCAAACAATAACCGCAACGTCTTACTGGCGGTGTTTGGAATTTGTAGCTGAAACACCACAATTAGTCACTTAATATAACAATAATGGATCAAAACCAAAGACCTCAGTCCTACATCGACGTTCAACGTTACAGATACAATCAAGTACATGAACGTCTGACTAAACTAAAGGATTTTATCTACTATTATAACAAAAAAATACAAAAATACAAAAGGCGTATAGTTGTCATCGATGTAGTTGTTTACTCGGTTTCTGCTGTTATTGCTGGAACAGGATTATTATTATCAACATTGACGATGACAGCACCTGCTGTTATAACCATCATTGTTTCAGCATCAACGACTATTGCTGGTGTTCTCGGTATTATAGCTAAAAAGATAGATACCTGTACAAATGCTAAATTGCAAGTTTATATGATTAAATTACATACAGTGGCAGAGGCATGTTCTAAACTATCTTTGTATATTTCTTCATGCGTTAGTGATGGTGAAATATCCGATACTGAATTCGCAATGATGATGAAAACCTATGATGATGCGTTTAAGGTGATTGCTAATGATTTTAACGAATTAAATAATAACGATAATAATAATGACAGACAGGGAGTTACTTCAGCAGATCGTCATTAATACAACTCCGTCAAAAACTACTATGATATCGTTAAGTTCGACCAATCCTGAATTTAGTGTCAATTTTCCAACATCAATTCCTGCAAAGGAAATAGCATTAGCACAATTGCGAGTTTATTATAGCTGGCCAAATATTAGATCAAAACTATTTGGTGGACTACAGCCAAATAATTCATTAGTATTCGCTAATAAGAATAAGCCTGATGGAACTCCTGATTGGCAAGTAGTTGCTATTCCAACGGGCAGTTATCAAATAGAACAGATTAATGATGAATTCCAACGCATAATTAAATCTATTACGGGAAAAGAATCCAAAATAGCAATTACTGTTTACGAACCAACATTATCTGCGGTTATTGAAATAAATTCTCCTGATTATTCCGTAGATATTTATCAAAGTTCGATTAGATCAGTGTTAGGATGGCCTGATGTTCCACCAGATTATCAAGGACCACCAGAACCACAACGATCTGATTTCGTCGTAGATGTTGAAAAATTTATAAAACTTCCAGAATATCGAAAAACTTATCCGTTTATAGAAAATCCGGATGCTTATCGTGGTTATGCACAGTATACTCATTTTATAGATTTTTTTCGGGGTAAAGGTACAACAAGAATAGCAACAATTAATGTTGAAGAAATTAACTCAAAATCAAAACCAATTAAATCTGAACATGACCGTGTACTTAATGATCTAAGAAATTTATTTTCCAGCATCAGCACTTCCTACAACGATGACTTAAAAAATCAAACAATTGAAACAATACAACATTTGAATCAAGTTGCATCAGACTTAGATTATGTAAATAAGGCTATCGTTGACAGAGAAAAAACATTAAACGTACCGGCAGATAGATTTCTTAATACTTATATAGTTAATGAAGACGGTCCTATTCAGCGTGTAAGTTATAAACGTTTATTTAAAACAGTATTTCTTAAATATTATGGAATCACAGAAGAACAGCTACCAACATTTGTAATTCCGGGATTTAGCTCTGAAGAGCTAAAGAAATCAGTTAATGATCTTATTGATGAACACCTTAAAAGAATATGTGATTCATGGAAACAATTAATAACTACACCAACTATTCTTAAATATAATAATGATCCACATGGTGGAGGCCGCCATATCTCACCTGGTATTGTTAATATGACACCAACGATCGCGGTCAATCTAGTATGTGACGTAATTGATGACAGCTATCAAGTAGATCTTTCAAAGTCTAACCAGGCTCAACAAGGATATATAATATATGCATTTAGCCCTCAAGTACCACCCGGGTGGTTAATTATATCTGAGCCAATTAATCCAATTTATCTACGTGTACATAATCCATTATTGTCAAGAATAAATTTCAAACTTACTGACCAGACAGGATACATTTTGGATCTACGAGGAGAGCCACTTAATATTAATTTGTATATACCCTCGTAGAACGTCTGAGTAAATAATAAGATAGGTAAATAGGTACTCTAATTCATAAAATTATTTTTAAAAAAAACATAAAAAATGCTGGGGTTTTTGCCCTCAATAAAATTAGAAATTTGACAGGAAAACATAAAATGATGCTGGGGTTATTGCCCTCGATGAATCAGAAAAGTTAACAAAATTAATTTTGCCAAAAAATAATTATCAGATTCTGCTAAAATGGCTGGGGTTATTGCCCTTTAAAATCAGTAAAACCATTAGAAAAACAGAATTTTTACCCCTGGGGTTTTTGCCCTCAATAAAACAAGAAATTTGATAGAAAATCATTTTATGGGCTGGGGTTATTGCCCTCGATGAAACAGAAAAATCATTAAAATTTAATTATTTCAAAAATATATAATAAGATAAATTTTCCTCCTATTTATCGTTATTTTGATAAAATGTGTTTTAACTGGCTTCTACAATAATTTATTTTTATTTTGATTGATAATGTCCAAGACGCCCATTATAAATAATGCTAAAAATGCTGGGATTTTTTGCCCTCAATAAAACCGTAAAATTGACAGAAAAACGTAAAATGATGCTGGGGTTTTTGTCCTCAATAAAACAGAAAAGTGGACAAAATTAAATTTAACAAAAAGTAATTATCAGATTCTTTTAAAACCCCTTGAGTTATTGCCCTTTAACATCAATAAAAACGTTAAAAAAACAGTGATTTTTCCCCTGGGGTTTTTGCCCTCAACCAAACAAGAAAATTGATAGAAAAACGAAAACCGTGCTGAGGTTATTGCCCTTAACAAATCAGAAAAGTGAACAAAATTTAATTATTTTAAAAATACATAATAAAGTCAATTTTCCTCCTATTTATCGTTATTTTGATAAAATGAGCTTTGTCGGATTAGTATAAAAAATAATGAAATACTTTTCCTCATAAACATAATTTGTATCTTATTTTTTTTTTTTTTGTTATTATAATGCCTAAGACAGTCATTATTAATGATGCTAAAAATGCTGGGGTTTTTGCTCTCAAAAAATCAGAAATTTGACAGAAAAACATAAAATGGTGCTGGAATTTTTGCCCTCGATAAATCAGAAAAACAAATATAGTTTAATTATTTCAAGAATATATAATAAAATCATTTTTCTCTTAATTAACGTTATTTTGATAAAATGTGCTTTGGCGGGCTCAATTCCTATTGCACATGTAATAAAGCGAGATAACTCTGCTATCTCTCTCTGCAGAGTAAATTAAACGATTATATCCCTTACTACTCCGTTCGATTTACAGACAACGAATATATTTTGTTTTTCGTTAATTATTTGGTGATTTATTTGTTTTCCTGTAAGCAATTAGCTGTTAGTGAATCAGTAATTTGTAACAGAGAGGGATATTTATGCACCTTTTGACTCTGATGACTTTAAATTCACGTCAGTTTTATATACCAAGTACGTAGAGTTATTTTTAGCTCTAACACATGTATTTTGACCTTAACGAACGATAACTCGTACGTGTGATTATTTTATGAATTATATTTAAAAAATTGAAGTAAATTCACGCTACAGTTCTACATTATATTAGCAATACAAGTTCTGTGAGACAGCGCAAATATTTTATATATTTAAATTTAACTGTATTATTGATAAGAGAACGGTGGCCGAAGTGGTAAGGCGTTTGGACGTAGATCGAAGTTGTGCAGACTCTCGTGTGTTCGAGTCTCCAAAAATGCTAAAGATATATTATCTTGCATTTGGCGACGGATGCTATTTATAATTGGGGTACGAAACCCAACAGAAAAATAATACAACTCTCTCACCATGTAACCACGTGGTGGGTGTAATTTTGCACTCCCCGGGGTTTTGTATGGGGGGAGAGTTGTATAAAATCGGATGGACGCAGATAAATCCCCCCTTCCCGTTGTATCCCGTCCATAGTTAAGTTTATGTTTGTACTGTCTGCAAAAATCAAAATCATCACCATTTGTATATATTCATGTTCATACAATCATATATTCATTAGGATAAGTTTATGTTTGTGCCGTCTGCATAAAATGGAATCACAATTATGTGTTTGTGCCGTCTGCAAAAAATGGAATCACAATTATGTGTTTGTGCCGTCCTCAAAACAGTCCCCTGATCTTCTGAGTCTTCTAGAATGTTGTTTGGCAATCTAGGGGTTCACATTGGGTTATGAGGACAACATTTTTTATAATAATTATTCAGAAACTGATTATTATTTTTATTTTAAAGAAATATTTATATATATAATGAACCACGAAAACGTTAATGATATTATTTCTGCTATTAAAAAATTAAAACATAACGGAATAAATCTTTCTGATAATCTCGATCCTGAAAAAAATATTATGCGATTATGAAATATTAAAACAACGAAAAATCGACAATAAATACACATTACCATCCAATTATAAATTCGTAAAATTAATCTATCAGTCTATGTTAGAATCCTTGGCAATGGTAAATGAAAAACAGGTAAAGCTATTTGCGCCTCTTGCACGTTCGATCGAAAATATTAGATCCGAACTATCTCGTGAATACGAGAAAAAGAAGATTGTGGACAATCGTGTAATGCAATTGAGAAAAATTATGTTATTTGATTCTGTCAAAAATGAAAGTGACGCTGAGAGCAGCGACGGTGAAGGTATCCATGGCAAAATATAGAGTCGAACATACAATATAAAAAAAAATATTTATGTATTAAGAGTACAGAGTTAGATATATTCAAATATTATCGACTGATCATATTTTATTGAATATGCAGATTTAGTAATATTATCTGCAACATCACGTACTGATTGTGGATGTATGCTAAAATATCTGGCAGCTGCATTCATTGATGGGAAAGTTATTTCTTGTCCTGTCTGTATATTCATGGATTTAATATCTCTCTTTTTAAATACTTTACACCTTCCAGTATTTCCACGTGCAGAATTCTGACTAGGTGTAATAGCTTGCAGGTTAGATAACCGATTATTTTTGGGATCTCCATCAATGTGATCAACTACAAGTCCATTTTTAACTACTCCACGAAAACACTCGTAGATGAATATATGAGAGCCATAATATTTTTTCCCAGCAGTAAATCCAAAAAAACCTTTATTATTAAGACTACCAACCGGTTTCTTTAATCTGCAGTGTCTGATTACACCATCTCGGGATGCTTCATAATTTGTATATACTGGATGTTTAACAAATTCGTGTTTGTTACGAAATGCTTCTTTTCTTAATTCTCTTATAATATCGTCATTTGTTTTATCATTAATAGTAATATTTATTTCAATCATTTATATAATAATATTATTTGTTTAAATCACTATTTTGAGAATCTGGTCAGATAATCTTCTACAGTTTTTATAGGAGATTCTCCTGAAGCTTTCTTATCATAATATCGTTTAGTTCTCTGTATTTTTTCCGCCACATTTTAAACACAATTGCTTTTTCTCTGACTCCAACACCACATTGCACACATGGTATTGGTCCTGTACTTCCATTTTGATACTTTGCGCATAATTTCCGCAGTATTCATTTACGCACGATTTATTACAAGGAGAAGCATGTCCAATTTTAAGCCATGCACATTTGTTCTTTGTTTCAATCATTATTATATATCAAAATTTTAATTTAAATATTTGTCTTAATTATATAAACAAATTATCGGCAATTGAACCTAAAAGAGCTAGATTTGATCTTGACAGACAATCAGAATATAAATTTAGTACTTTGATGCAAGATCTAGCTTTAACAAATGAGGATATAACCGAACTTATCCGTGAAGCAAAGAATGAATTTCGTAATAATGGTGCTGCTCATGTATGGTCAACATTCAGAGTCGGAAATATTGTAGATACTATAATGAATGACAAACGAGGAAAAACAATTATTAATCACCTTGATGATCAAAAATATTTTATTATAATAAAATTTATTGTAAATACAGAAGAAGATACTTGGATTATTCGTGACAAGCGTGATCCAGTCCGCATACAGTCAGGAAATAATGCTGTTCTTTTGAATAATAAATCTAAACCCGGAATACTAACCGGTATTGACAAACCGTATTATGAACGGGGATATCCAGTTACTGCGGTTGTATATGCAATATATCTGCTGAATAATAAACCTGACGTCGGGGATCTCAAGCCGATGAGACTGTCAGAGTCAAGAATAAACTGTGTAGCAGAACGAGTTACAGAACATTTCATAAACGCGATACGTGGTAATGGTTTAACAGATTTACGACGTAAAAAAATAAATACTGGGCAGAATCAGTTAAAGATACTGGAGCATCTATTAAAGATGTTGCTGATCTAGAAAAGAAATTAAGATTTCCATAACAGTGAAGACGTTAACCGGAGAGATTTTATATAAACCAAAATACCTCAAAAAATGGAGCACCTATAGATATTATTGATCATAATTCGCATGCTTGGACCTAAGCAATAACAATATTTCCACGAGATAGAACGGTTAAATTTTATGATGGTCATATATTGGATTTTATTAAAAATATCAGTAAAAGTGACCCTGTATCTGTTTGGTTATTTCAAAGTTCAGAATATGATTATTACGATCAGTTTGTATGGCCTAATGGTGATATTTACCGTACAGAATCTCTTAATGTAGAAATGGAACATCTTGCGCTGAAATATACTTCAGACGATGTCAGAGTTAGACAATTATTAAATAATTGTTTTACAGTTCCATCTGTAGCGGCTCATTTCGCTCAGGAGAAAAATTTATGGAAACCAACACGATCGGAATTTCTTGACGATATCCATAAAAGCTGTATAGAATATGGACACGGAGGATTGTGGAATACTAAATAAAAGTATAATGACGTTATATCCGTTGATATGGTAGCTTGTTATCCTGGAAGTTTTCTTGGATACGGAAAATGTTCTGAATACTTTAAGAGATTTGGACATCCATCACACGAGATGACCAGAATTGCGATAAACGGACATTTACCAGAATTTGATATAACAGGATTTGCGTGTGTAGAATCATTTGAGTTTGCAGAAAATCTCCATCCGATTACTTATACTTGGTTTGGAAGACATTTTTCAGAAAAATGTTGGGTTCCAATAGTACTATTGAGATATATGCTTGATGTTGGAATTTTAATATCTTTACAGGTGAGTGAGGCAATTATATCGTATCGGTTACAAAAGCAAGTTTGGTTACCAGAACCAAATAGATTTAATATCAATGATGCCAGGAAAGAATTTCCTGATCTTAATGAAGATGACATTATTAAAATTACTAATAATATACGTAAATGCAGGGACGAGCACGATGAAAAACTTGCAAAAGATCTTGGTAGAAAGATAATTGGTAAATTTACTCAAGGAGGAGCATATGATCATAAAAGACACTGTACAATATTGATTATGGACGATGCTGAACTCGATTTTATAATCGCTGATACAACGAAAAAAAAACACATTTATAAATCGGAGTAATGCTTATTTATCAGACGGAACCAAACTAGGTACAATTGTGAGCTATCTTGATGGTGACTCACCACAATTTACTCATTTAAGATCATCTATGTTGGCATATGTTTCTATAAATCTACTGTCTATGATAAATAGCTTTCCTCGTGATGCTGTCAGAGTAGCAACGGATTCGTTTTATATAAATAAAAAATATACAGATTTATTAAAACCGCTACTTGGTAATGGTGAATGGGGATCATGGAGAATAAAACAAGAAAATATAATTAGTTATTCTGAATCTGCCGACTTTGAAATTAAGGAAATATATTACCAAAATAATAATCAAGTATTAAAGTCATCAGCACCATCTGTATATGATCCTGTGGCTAGACATAAGACTGTTTATCTTAACGGATGCGGTGGTTCAGGTAAAACAACGCGTGTGATTAAATTATTCATGAATAATAATTCAGATAGAATTGTTTTGACACCGACACATAAATTAGCCAGGGAAATAAAAGAGCGAGGAGTAAAATCATGTACATACCATAGTTTCTTTAGATGGTGTGGAGACACATGGACTCCTGAGCGAATGGGTGAGAAATATATACCTAAATATATTATGTGGGACGAGGTAGACACGGTGTCGTTAGAAATATTAAAAACATTTCTTGATTGGTTATTGACAAAGAATACTGCTGTAATAATGTGTGGTGATCATGGTCAACCACCACCCTTTATTGGACAGTCTCCACATGAATGGCTGAAGAATAACGTAGATTATTATGAAGAAATAAATGATGACCATAGAGCTATTGACGAACCGCTGAAGGAATTTAAGAGATTAATCAGACTACAACCAGACAGAGTACAATGTGAAATAATGCGAGGAGTAATTCCAGAGACTTCTATGAATGATTTTCTGAGTTTATGGAATCCCGCTGATTTAATAGTTGCAAATAGAAAAATAGTTCGTGATCAACTACAGGAGAAATTATTTCTGTTACATAAAGAAAGTTTTCAGATCTACCTGTACCATTATGTTATCGCCCAGCAGATACTCGACGACAGAATATTGATGTTGAAATTCCTGGTGGTGGAATACAGAATCTTGTCTTGAATGATATTATTTTAGTCGATATTAATGTTGTTGAGAATGCGCTGAGTATGAATAAATCACCGTGGACGTTAGGATACGCTATAACTATTCACTCGTCACAGGGGTTAACTATTTCTGATACAAATATCTGGATTATAGATGATCGGATCGAATGGTCAAATTTAGTCTATCTCGCAGTTTCTCGAGTTAGAAGAATATCTCAACTACATAGGGTTATTATGAATTTTACAGAAAATAATAATCAAACTGTTAGTAATGACGTAATAAGAAAAAAAAACTATATGGTTATAAACAATGTGACAAAAAAAAATAATCGTGACTTTGATATTAATACTGAATTTATTATAACACTAAACCAACGACAAAATAATCATTGTGCAAGCTGTAACTGTAGTATGTTATGGCAATATTCGAATAATAATCCAAGACAATTTACCGTAGACGGAATTAATAGTGATCTTGGTCATACGCGTGATAATGTGATGCTGACCTGTCTTGAATGCAATCGACGTAGAGGTTCTGGTTATGTAATTGTATGTGGTGGTAATTGTGTGCCTTTAGGAATTACTTGCAATTGTTCACGTACAAATCCACGTTGAGGAGCTGTAGAATCCAGTCTGTAGATTGGAGGTCTACCAGTGGATCTAACAACACTAGAAATTGTATGTGTAGTCACACTCCAGATAGAATCGGTTGCTCTTTTTTTACCACCTTCATGTTCACCAGGTGCATATAAATATCTTACAGTTACATTACCTAATACTGGTTGAGGTTGTTGTCTGTCATCGCTACGGGGTATATATTTTTTTGTAATCGCATTAGAAGGTTTCATGGAAGTTGAACGAGTAATTTCGTTATTTAACGCAGCTATCACACTTGGTAACCTTGCAACCCATTCACGAGATCTCTCACCGGACTTAAAGTCAGTAGATATTTCCCTTGCATATTGGTATCCAAATAACCGCTCAGCAAGTGTTCGATTAAATCGTTCAACGATTGCCTGATCACGATGAATTTCAGTATGTCCTCGTCTGATTTTAACGTTATGTCGCTTCATCAACGATAATACTGCACCAAGAAATTCTTTGCCAGGATCAACCTGTAATAGCTGTGGCCATCGCAAAGGTCCTCGCTGATAAATTCGTTCAAACGCAGATGCAACTTCAGATGCTGTCTTTGTTGATAATGGTTCCGCTTCTTTATATTTACTTGCAACGTCAACGACAGATAATGCGTATTTGTATGTGCGTGATTGACGTCTACCAATTTTAATGGTGTCATGTGGTAAAAATAAAATATCTGCTTGATGAACTTCATTAGGGACGCTGACATCAAAATGTGCGTACTGAATTTTTTAGGTGGTGGTAGATAAATTTGCCATATTGCCTGTCGTGCTAACCACGCTGCAGCAACAGAACGTGAGACTTTTGCTGCTTCAGATAATTTAGTAATAGCTGATCTGCCTCTCCAATATCCTCTTGATCTATAATAAACAGACTCCATTATAATAGTTATATAATTAATTACCAGCCCCTAACATTATTTTACTTTTCATAGCAGATTTTGCTAGAAAATCTCTAACAGATTTATTAGGTATAGAATTTAACGCGTGAATCAATTTTACATCTGCGAGATGCCGTTTTTGTAGATCTTTACTTTTATACGCAACGTCATGAACATGACACGCTTGATCAATCTTATTTATTGGATACTCTCCTGATCTTGGTTGATCTTGATCATCAAGTCGGATATCAAGTCGAGTTCCAGGACCACAATAATTATATCCAGGAGGATGTTTCTCACCGGGGTATTTAGCCCATGGAGTTCCTGGTAATTTCCTTAATGAAGCGGCAATATCTCCACCTGTCTTTGTTTTGACAACTTTGTATTTCTTCGTGCCACATTTAACGCATTTGCCCGTCAGAGCACGTCGTTTATTCTTCGTTGTTATTGTAGTTATTTCAGCAGTGGGTGTAGGAATTTTACACCGAACACAATATAGACTCATATTATTTACTATATGGATATAATTGACTTTTCGGCGACACGAAAACAGGAACCAGTAAAACATCATCCAGCATTACCAGGTCCATCTGGATCAGGTAAAACACAACTATTACTAAATTTAATAACGAGGTGGTTGAAATGGAGTAAACTGTATTTAGTAGCACCATCCGTAAATGATCAACACTGTTACGAAGTACTTAAAGATTTTAATGAAAATGCAAAATTGCTGAATGAAAACGGTAATGATGTTGTTGACTTTATTACCGATATTGATGAGGCCCCATCTGTAGATGACCTAGATGGATTTATTAACAATTTAGTGGTGTACGATGACGTTATGCTGGACAGACAATCAAATCCAGCTAGAATATTTTCTCGAGGTAGACACAAGAATACAGACGTGATTTATGTTACATAACGATATATACAAATACCTAAAGTGATCAGAGACAATTGCAATATTTTAGTCGTGTTTAATGGAGTGGATAATTATACTTTACAGAATATTTATTATACTTGGTGTTCAGGAGATATGGACATGATTAAATTTAAAAACTTCTTTTCAAAAGCACAAGCTGTTCCGTTCGGATTTATTACAATAAATTTACATGATCCAAGATCCAGATATCGTATAGGTCTAAATAAAATCTTTGGTTAATTTATAGCAGCAGGAAGGGTGAACGACAAAAATTAATTGACCCGGCGAGTAAACTAAACGCACTATAAAATAAAAACAAAAAGTCAAAAATAAAATAACAAAAATAACTGTCTGTTCCCAAAAAAGAATGTCTTATTTTTCATAGGTGGTTTTAGTTGTCCTTTATTTTTACTTCTACTAATAATAATAATAATAATGGCGGAGCGTTTAGCGGAGCCATTATTAGTAGTAGTAGTAGAAGTAAAAATAAAGACTTAAAATACAATAAAAACTAAAATGCGATTTTCATATCCTCATGAAGGTTCGGTTTAGAGTTATTGACCTTATTTTTTTTCAGCCCCTGTAGGAACCTTTATTTTTGTAAAATAAAGTCAGGAAAAAAGTTGTAGGGTTCACCCTGTCTGCTGCTG
>JAECUM010076936.1:0-27057 GCA_016617855.1 Megalonaias nervosa
AAATGTAAATACAAAGCTTTATGGGCAATTGTCATTATCTGTAGTTGGGGTTGGGGTATACCTAAATGATTTGCATGCAGAAGTTAACGGCGATAATTTTACTAGTTCTTGTCATGTGCGAGTGTTCAACTGCAATGAAAGTTTTCAACTGTATTCAGAAACAAACGATCAAACATTATAGATGACACATCCGCTAGAAAACAAACTTTATCATAGATGAAACATACGTTAGAAAGGTTACAAACTTTATTATAGATGACTCATACGCTGCAAAGGTATCATAGATGACACATACGCTAAAAAGGTATTATAGATGACACATACGCTATAAAGGTTATAATCGTTATCAGAGATGACACATATGCTGTAAAAGTTACAAACTTTGTTATAGATGACACATACGTTATAAGGTAATATAGATGACACATACGCTTGAAAGGTTACCAACTTTATCATAGATGACGCATACGCTTGAAAGGTTACCAACTTTATCATAGATGACGCATAACGCTAGAAACGTTACCAGCTTTATTATAGATGACACATACGCTGTAAAGGTTACAAACTTTGTCATGGATGACACATACGCTATTAAGGTATTATAGATGACACATAGCTAGAAATGTTACAAACTTTATCATAGATGATGCATACACTACAAAGGTTACAAACTTTATCACAGATGACACATATGCTAGAAAGGTTACAAACTTTATCATAGATGACATACGCTAGAAAGGTTACAAACTTTATCATAGATGACACATACACTACAAAGGTTACAAACTTTATCATAGATGACACATACGCTAGAAAGGTTACAAACTTTATCACAATCTTAAATTTCCAACATCGTAGACGAACTCACAAGACTTAGGCTTAACCCATCCAATGGGAATTAACTTGATTCTTCTAAGATACCACCTTACCGACCTGTCCAATGGGAATTAACTTGATTCTTCTAAGATACCACCTTACCGACCTGTCCAATGGGAAAAAGCCCGAATCTTGTCAACATACTTACTAATAATTGTATTACCAGTAACTATAAACACATGTATAGATCCTATGCAATTTTTTGTTCTTAATATCTTAAAATAGACTCTATGCACGAAATTAATCTTAGCCAAAAACACGTCGTACACCGCTGAATGTTTTTTTTTTTTTGGTCTCTGGGTAGTTCTCGATTTTTCGTAGTAATATTTAATCGTCTTGATGTTTCAATCACCACAGCACTGATACAATTGGAGCTGACCTTGAACACCTTCCTGACAACCCAGGCAGGGTTTCATCCCTAGACTTCCATACTTGATAAGGGCATTATGCTGAGCAAAGTACTCTCTCATGCATGCCTTGTTGCACTTATCCCTGCTGCCCTGAGGTAACCACGCACACGTATGTGTTCCACGCAGAGGCATTTTGCTATATAATAGATTAAACTTTTACCAATAACAAGGAATTAAAGACATAACCAATGAAGAAGCAATTAAAGAAATGAAAGACTGGACTATATTATATGCATCTCTATCATCGCCAGGATAGACTAGAATCTTGCCATGTATCAATGAAATCACGTAAAGCAAAGCCAGGTAAATATTCTATCCTTCAACATGATATTTCTCGTCGACTCAGGAGCATCGCTCAATCGTTGCAGGGTACACACGTACACCATTTAGGATCAAATGCTGCTCTGCACGAGTTAATCGAATGAGTCAGAGGAGACCTCATGGCAATGCCGAAAGCAACGCCTCCCGTCGCAAGCTCGTCAATGATCCTTACCACGCAGCAGCACATGAAGCAGCTGCGAGACTAGTACAAAGCACTCACGGGGGAAACAGCTAAGCCTTCCAAACTTCTTCGACTTCAGCATGAAATCATGAATCGATCAGGACAAGCTGTTATCGAGAAAAATAAACTACCCAAATTCGATCTACGAGATCTTCAACGACAACGCGATACGATCACGCCTCTTCCACCCCCCAGACGCTCCAGAAAGCTTATGGAGGTGCTGACAAAGGATTTATTTACAAATCATTTCCATGTACTTCAGCGAGGAGTCGATAAAGAATTCCTGCAGCTCATTCTACAACCTACCGTAGAGACAGAACTGCACGCACACACGGCCAACAAATTTGGAGTAGCTCTCAAGGTTCATTTTGTGAAGGAACACAAGATATTAGAGCCAAAACGCTCATCGTGTATCGCAGTGACGATTTCAGTGACATCGTCGATGTCGCCTTGTCGTTTGTCCAACGTCGCATCGAAGATTATCAAGAGTCAGGATCGGCGTGTATCTTGGCGGAGTCAATTCTATCTCGTTTCAAACTTCCAAATTCACACCGAACGCGGAAGCAAATATGTAACTCTACCCAAGCAATTCCTATCCACCAAAGCGTGCATCAAAGTAAAAAATAATGATGACCTCCTCCCCATCTGGTCTGTTCTCTCAGTATTACATCATGCTGAAGTCAATGCCGATCGCATCTCCAAGTACAGGCCGTATTTTGATACCCTTAAAATCACTGGAATCACCTTTCCATGATCAGTCAAAGACGTTTCTAAACTAGAAGCGCTCAACGAAGGACTCTCCTTCAACGTATTTGGACTAGATTACAAAAAAGCACTTGATAAGCAGTTCGTGGTCTATCCCATGTTGATCTTCCCCACCGATTTCGTGTACATCAAAGACTTCAGCAGGTTATGTCCATCTCAGTACACGCAACATAAAAATCATAGATATTTCTGCTATCGCTGCTTAAAAAGCTTTCCTCAACAGCAACGACTACACGATCAAGTCACATCGGGATACGGCAGAAACTGCAAACCGTTCCGATGCCACGCGATAGAACGCTGCAGTTCGAACACCCAAACAAATACACCCAGCCCTTTCAAATTGACTTCGGCTCAGAATCCATTCTTGAAAAAGTACAGGGACCCTCTCCTCATCCAGACCATTCCTTTACTCAAGTGAAACAAGAACACATCACATGCGCGATTGGCTATAAAACCTGCTGTTCCGTCGATGAACATTTGTCCTCACCGTATGGTCAGCATCGCGACGAGGACTGCATTCCATGGTTCTTTCAGCAACTCGTGGCTGGATGGAAACGCATCCAAGAAATACGAAAAAATCCAGAAATGTTGATTCTACTTACACCACCACAACCGTGACAGCACAAATCAGCACAGGGATGCCATATGTGTACTTTCAACCACATGATAAAAAGGTAACAGACCATTGCCATGTCACAGGACGTTATAGAGGAGCAGCTCATGATCCCTGTAATTTACTCTTCAATGATCCGGACTTCCTTTCAGTAATGGCGCAAAATCTACGAGGATAATGGACATTTTATTGTGGGAACACTCAGTCAACCGCGAATCAACCCACTTCTCGACGAAGTTGGAACTCAAATCAAATGCATCCCCAACAATTTTGAAAAGTACATGTCGTTCTCAATTGGGCCTTTCCGATTCATCGATTCGTTTCAGTTAATGTCGGCATCGCAAGAAGAACTCGCTAAAAACTGTTCTCAGTTTCCACATCTAGAAAAAGAATTTGGTGATAAAGCGGACTTGATCAAGCAAAAAGGAGTCTACCCCTGTCGAGATTCGACGAAACTTCGCTGCCACCTTAAGACGACTTTTATTCCCATCTACACCTGTCAGACATCACCGACGACGAATACCAGGACGCGTACAAGATATGGAAAGAGCTTGATTGTCAAATTCTCGGAGATTACCATGACCTGTACTTGAAAACGGACGTACACCTACTCACGGACGTATTCAAAAATTTCAGACACACGTGCATAGACCATTAGCAACTCGATCCACTCTGTTATTTCTCCTCACCAGGACTCTGCTGGGATACTCTCCGCAAACAGTCTTGAGTGATACTAGAACTCCTTACCGATCCGTATTCACAGAGCAGATGGTACGAGGAGGAATCTCCATCATCAGCAAAAAAAAAACAACAAAACAAAACAAAAACATGCAGTCCCCAACCACAAATACATGAAACACTACGATCCCACCAAACAACCCGTGTACATCCTTTACATCAATGCCAACCATCTGTATGGATGGGCCTAGTCGCAACCGCTTCCCGAAGCAGATTTTCACTGGATCACCGGAGAACAGCTTCTTGAGGAAAGACAAGCGGGATACCATGACGATTGGGGATATTTTGTCGAGTTCGATCTTTAGTATCCATCCCATCTCAACGACGCTCATAACGATTATCCCTTCTGCGCTGAGCAAATTCTTGTCACCAACTCGATTCTCTCTCCCCAAGAACTACAACACCCCCCCCCCCCAATTTGGACTCGGAGATGCCAAGGTAAAAAAACTGGTACCCAATCTCACCCGCAAAACCAGATACAAAATGCATCATCGACTGCTTGAACAAGCTCTCCATCATGGACTCGTTCTTGACAAAGTTCACCGAGCACTCAAGTTTAAACAATCGCCGTGGATGAAACCATACATCGGTTTCAAAAAGACACAACGAGCCAGCGCCGCCACCACCTTCGACAAAGACTTCTTCAAACTAATGAACAATAGCGTCGTCGGAAAAACCATGGAGAACATTCGATATCGAAAGAAAATCGAAATCGTCAATGACGGTCGGCAACGAGATAAGCTTGTAGCCAACGATACCTTTCTCCAAGCAGCAGGGATGGCGGATCCTACAAAGTTTTCAATTAGAGATTACGCTGAAAACTAAAGTTTCCTACGGAGACAAAAATACAGACGTGAATAATGTCAAAACTGAAATCTCTAACCAACCCGAAACTTTTCCGATCAGGTTAGCTTATTTCGGTTACTTTATTTTTTTACTTTTGTGTTTTTGTTTTTAATGGCGTGTTTTGTTTACTTACGCGCTCACTCATTCTTTGTCGTCGCCCTCCCTGCTGCTGTGTTGGTGTACTTAATTAAACCATTATTGATATTATCATGGAATCTCACACAGCTAAACTAGCTCGACAACGACTAGAGGCAATTAAGCAATATCTCCCAGTCCGTGATTCTGTCAAGCAGCAACTACAAAAGCGTCAGGAGTCTCAAGTGGAATTTACAGAGGGTACAAAACGGTTATTTAAACCAATTGTCGAACCAACAAAGAAAATTGTTAAAGCAACTGAGGCAACACAAAAAGCTCTTGAAACATTGCCTGTTGATATTGCTGGGCGTCTTCAACCTTCTCAACCACCACCTGAAGATCAGCCACGACCTCCGCCAAAACCCAGAATTAACATCATGGATAAATTCACGCCTGAAGTTATTGCCGCTATTATGGATCGAGACCAATTACTTGATATTTCCCCGTTTGGATATTATAATAGAGATAATTATGTAAAAGCCGAACATATACAAAATATAAGACCTGCCGATTGGATTACGGATGTATATCGCGTCGCCGATGATATTCCGCAAATCAGAGATGTGGAAGATATTAATGATTTTGGAATTTTTAACAATGCACTAAGACAGTATATTGAACAAGTAAGAAAAAAAAAAAAAAGAAGAAGGAATGAAGCCTAAACTTAAAGAGGTTGAACGAGCAAGGAGACAAAAAGAAAAGGAAGATTTGGAATATGAAGAAATTAGACAAAGGTGTGAATCACGTTCACCAAGAAAGAAAGGAACAACTGGAATTGCTCTGAGCGATTGGGTCACTCAGGCAAGTGGTCTTATTATTCCATGTCCCAATAACGTCCTTGCCGACGTGAACAGACTAGATATTCTGATTGGCGGAAAACGAACTGGTAATAATTCCCCAGAAATCATTAATGAAGCAGCTGCTATTTGTCAACGATTATTTACAGGTCGTATCATGGATATTAATGTTTATCGAGCTCTCATCGATGAAATCGCCGATGATTACCACAGTGATTAAGGGTATACAATTAAATCAGTGACAAGAAAATAAGATGATTCTACATAATGCTCACCGTGGACCGATTATGGTCAGGGTGATAAATTCGCGATTATCCACATATAAAGTGTACAATGGGGATGGACTCGGTGATGTTGTTCAGGGTCTATTTAGAAGGATAGCTCCAAAAGCAATACCCATTGCAAAGCAACTGGGAAGGAAAGCTATTGATGTTGTTCGTGATAAAGGTATTGGTGTTGTTGGCGATGTTGCCGGTAAAGCATTCTCGGCAATCAAGGATAGACTAGCACGATTAATACGACGAAAACCTCAGCCAGTAAAATTACCCAGCACAGAAGTTATGCCTGCAAATGTTAGTAAAATAATAAATCAAGCTGCGAATAAAAAACTATCGGAGTTGGCTATGCCTGCAAATGTTAGTAAAATAATAAATCAAGCTGCGAATCAAGAACTAGCAGCATTGGCGTTGCCATCTATGGCTAGTGTACTCTATCAGAAAAAGAAAAAAAATATAACTGCTAGTCTGATAGCAGGAAGCGGTCTTCGAGTTAGACGATAACAAATATAATAAAATGTTCAAGCGTGTATCTGATCCAGCACTCGACATGAACGTACCAGTTCTCAAAGATGAATCGATACGTGATTATATCAGTATAATTCTTATGACGAACGACAGCCAAATCAGCGTGGAAGAATCGAATTACAAGTTCAGGATACAAGTGGATATTTCTTACCCGCTGAAGCATTTATTGAAGTAGAAGGTGAGATCTTAATAGCAGATAATACTGAATATGGAGCTGATATTAGTGTTGGTTTTGTTAATAATGGCATTATGGCGTTGTTTGACAGTGCTACGTATATTATCGACGGAAGAAATATTGAATCAAGTCAGAAAGACGTCGACGTTGCTACGACGATATTGGGTCTAGCAAGATACAGCGATGATTATTCAAGATCAGTTGGTCCATCAATGATGGTTGTGAAGGATACTTCTGATCACCCTGAATACAGACAGTATGAAATAGGACGCCCAAGAAACTTTGCCAGAAACGCCGACGTGGATGTGGAAAACATGATTATTAATATTGATGCAGATTTTAATTTAGGATTTAGAACACGTCGAGCAATGTTGAAAGATGAAAATAGAAGATTTTCATGTGCAATTCCACTATCACATATTTTTGGATTTTGCAGAAATGTCAGAAAGGTCATTTTCGGAGCCAAGCATACAGTTGTACTTGTAACAAAAGCTACTGACGATGATGCAATCTGGCAACCTGCTGGTGATGCTGGTAAAATAATACTTTCAAAACTTTCGTTGTGGATGCCAACATTGATACCATCACTCCCTGAAGAACAACGTCTGCTTTCTTTTATGGAATCCGGTGGTAAATCGACATTATTATGGCTGACAACAACTACAGATAGTGTTCAAAGCACCATTAATGGTTTATTAACATGGCAGATAGCATCACAGCAAGGTGTCTCTGCACCGCGATATATATTTGTTGCTTTCCAAGATGCTGCACGAGTAAACTCACAAACACGCAGTACAATGATATTTGATAAACTTGGTGTTTCTGAAGTTTCTTTGAAAATAAATGGACATCAAGAACCATCTGAGGATATATTATTGAATTTTGATCTCAATCATGTTACACGTGTATATCATCGTTTAATGACGTTAAGCAGCAGGCAGGGTGAACCCTACAACTTTGTACGAGACCTTATTTTACAAAAATAAATGTTCCTACAGAGGCTGAAAAAAAGGTCAATAACGCTAAACCGAACCCTCCTAACGATATTATTACCGTATAGTTTGAAAAACGGATAATAAATCGTTTGGGTTAGCTCATTTTTGTTATTTTTATTTTTGACTTTTTTGTTTCTTATGTTATAATGCGTTTAGTTTACTCGCCGGTCACTTAATTTTTGTCATTCACCCTGCCTGCTGCTATGAATTTATCCAGATCAGCTATTGCATGTATATACAGTGTGAAGTGAGTCATACATAATATAGGCTTTCAAACATGTACTGAGATAGGTATGCGTACCGATTTTTCAAGGACGTGTGACGTAGTAGTTCAAACAATAGCTGTGTTTATCGATAGTCCAGGTATTTGTGTGCAGTTTATTTCCGTGCTTTAATTTTAAATATAATACATTTTAATCGGTTCATACATATAAATGGCCAAATATCTTAATAAAATTATAAATATTTATTTATTTGTAAAATCAGACATCAAATGCTATTGCACAATAACCACATATAATAATTTCTAAAACGTATATTTGTAGTCGAGTTCGTTAGCTCAATGCTAAAGTTGTTGGAAACTTTAACACTGATGTTTGCGGTTCGACCCCAGATCTCGCCGAGATGGGTTCGGGTCCCCGGGTCGCCCACGTCTTTTAATAAGTGGGGGGGAGGCATCCCCTGAGATTTCGATAAACCACCACGTATCTCGTGGTCGGATTCCATTTTGGAATTCTACCCCGGGGTTTCGTGGGGGTTTTATCGAAATCGCAATGCCTAGACAGCCTTCTGAATTGCTAATATTTCGCTTTCGTCGATTAGAAATTCACCGGGAGGTGTGTCTATGCAAATTTACCCCCCCCCCAAAATAATCAGTAGTATGCCTTGAGCTCTCTGCCCCATGGAAGAGCCCCCAAATAAACATCCAGAAAGGGTGTTAGCCAAAAGAAACAGAACATGGGCGTACCGCATAATAAGTCATAAGAGAGACGACAATGTAAGGACCCCATGAAAGTCACACAGGCTATCGAGGGGCTCCATTGAAGGGTAACCGCTAGGATCTACTGATTATTTTTGATAAATTAAAATACAGACAAACATACATACATACAGACATATATAGAAAGGAGGAGTATAGTTAATCACAGATTAACCAAAGATTTTATCCAGACCTATACGATATCTGGATCTTGGGTCATGAAGATTTATTGTTATAAATCCGAACGGATCAGATTGTGTTTTTAGAAAAGAGGTTTTAAAACTTAATCATGTCCATGTCCCCTGAACACCAAGTATAATAAATATTCTGTAGAGTATAATTATCTACTCCATTAAACACAACCAAAATATTGCAGTTATCTCTGATCACTTTAGGTATCTGTGTATATCGTTGTGTAACATAAATCACGTCAGTATTTTTGTGACGACCTCGAGAAAATATTCTAGCTGGATTAGATTGTTTGTCCAGCATTACATCATCGTATACTACGATATTATTAATGAATCTATCTAAGTCATCTACAGACGGGGCTTCATCAATATCGGTGATAAAATCAATAATATCGTCTCCGTCTTTATTAACTGATTTCGCTTTCTCGTTAAAATCCTTAAGTACTTCATAACAGTGCTGATCATCTACAGACGGCGCTATTAAATATAATTTGCTCCATCTAAGCCATCTCATTATTAAATTTAATAATAATTGTGTTTTACCTGATCCAGACGGACCTATTATAATCAGTCTTATCGAATTCGGTAATGCTGGATGGTGCTTTACTGGTTCCTGTTTTCGTGTCGCCGAAAAATCAATTATTGTATCCATATTATTAATAACATGAGTCTATATTGTGTTCGATGTAGATTATCTACACCCACTACTGGACTGACAACAATAATAACAAAAAATAAACGACATGCATTAACAGGTAAATGTGTAAAATGCGGCACGAAAAAATATAAATTTATCTCCATGTCTGATTCAGGGACAAAGTCAGGTGGAGATATAACCGCATCATTAGGAAAATTACCTGGATTACCATGGGCTAAATATGCCGGTGAGAAACACTTACCAGGATATAATTATTGTGGTCCTGGAACCCGACTTGACATCCGACTTGATGACCAAGATCAACCAAGACCAGGAGAGTATCCAGTAAATAAGATTGATCAAGCGTGTCATGTTCATGATGTTGCGTATAAAAGTAAAGATTTACAACAAAGGCATCTCGCAGATGTAAAATTGATTCATGCATTAAATTCTATACCAAATAAATCTCTCAGAGAAAAACTCGCTAGTTTTCTGATAAAATCCGCTATGAAAAGTAAAATAATGATAGGGGCTGGTAATTAATTATATGATTATTATAATGGAATCTATTTATTATAGCCCAAGAGGGTATTGGAGAGGCAAAGCAGCAATCACTAAACTTGCTGAAGCAGCAAAAATTTCACGTTCTGTTGCTGCAAATTGGTTAGCACGACAGGCAATATGGCAAATTTATCTACCACCACCTAAAAATATTCAATATGCACATTTTGATGTCAGCGTCCCTAATGAGGTTCATCAAGCAGATATTTTATTTTTACCGCACGATACCATTAAAATTGGTAAACGTCAGTCACGCACATACAAATACGCATTAACTGTCGTTGACGTTGCAAGTAGATATAAAGAAGCTGAACCATTATCAACAAAGACAGCGTCTGAAGTTTCATCTGCGTTTGAGCGAATTTATCAGCGAGGACCTTTGAGATGGCCACAGTTATTACAAGTTGATCCTGGCAAAGAATTTCTTGGTACAGTATTATCGTTAATGAAAAAACATAACGTTAAAATCAGACGAGGACATACTGAAATTCATCGTGATCAGGCAATCGTTGAACGATTTAATCGAACACTTGCCGAGCGGTTATTCGGATACCAATATGCAAAAGAAATATCTACTGACTTTAAATCCGGTGAGCGATCTCGTGAATGGGTTGCAAGGTTACCAAATGTGATAGCTGCACTAAATAATGAAATTACTCGTTCAACTTCCATGAAACCTTCTAATGCGATCACAAAAAAATATATACCCTGTAGCAATGACAGACATCAACCTCAACCAGTATTAGGTAATCTAACTGTAAGATATTTATATGAACCTGGCGAACTTGAAGGTGGTAAAAAAAGAACAACTGATCCTATTTGGAGCGTGACTACACATACAATTTCTAGTGTGGTTAGATCCACTGGTAGACCTCCAATTTACAGATTAGATTCTACCGCACCTCAACGTGGATTTGTACGTGAACAATTACAGGTAATCCCTGAAGACACACAATTACCACCACATACAATTACATAACCAGAACCAGGGCGTGCAGCGCCCCGACGTCGATTACACTCGAGACAGGTCAGCATCACATTATCACGTGTACGACCAAGATCACTATTAATTCTGTCTACGGTAAATTGTCTTGGATTATTATTCGAATATTGCCACAACATATTACAGTTACAACTTGCACAATTATTATTCTGTAGTTGTTTTAGTTTTATAATAAATTCAACATTAATATCAAAATCACGATTATTTTTTTTATCACACTGCTTATAACCAGATAGTTTTTTTCTTATTACGTCATTATTAACAGTCTGATCATTATTTTCTGTAAACTTAATAATAACCCTATGTAGTTGAGATATTCTTCTGACTCTAGAAACTGCGAGATAAACTAAATTCGACCATTCGATCCGATCATCTATAATCCAAATATTTGTATCAGAATAGTTAACCCCTGTGAAGAATGGATTGTTATAGCATATCCTAATGTCCACGGTGATTTATTCATATTCAGCGCATTCTCAACGACATTAATATCGACTAAAACAATATCATTCAAGACGAGATTCTGTACTCGGACACTTTCAGTGTCTCCACCAGGAATTTCAACATCAATATTCTGTCGTCGAGTATCTGCTGGGTGATAACACAAAGGTACAGGTAGATCTGAAAACTTTTCTTTATGTAACATAAATAATTTATCCTGTAGTTCATCACGAACTATCTTTCTACTTGCAACTATTAAATCAGCGGGATTCCATAAATTTAGAAAATCATTCATAGAAGTCTCTGGAATTACTCCTCGCATTATTTCACATTGTACTCTGTCTGGCTGAAGTCTGATTAACTTTTAAATTCCTTCAGCGGTTCATCAATAGCTCTATGGTCATCATTTATTTCTTCATAATAATCTACGTTATTCTTCAGCCATTCATGTGGAGACTGTCCAATAAAGGGTGGTGGTTGACCATGATCACCACACATTATTATAGCAGTATTCTTCGTCAATAGCCATTCAAGAAATGTTTTTAATATTTCTAACGACACCGTGCATATCTCGTCCCATATAATATATTTAGGTATATATTTTTCACCCATTCTCTCAGGAGTCCATGTGTCTCCACACCATCTAAAGAAACTATGATAAGTACACGATTTTACTCCTCGCTCTTTTATTTCTCTGGCGAGTTTATGTGTCGGTGTCAAAACAATTATATCTGAATTATTATTCATGAATAATTTAATCACACGCGTTGTTTTACCTGACCCTCCACACCCATTAAGATAAACAACTTTATGTCTAGCCACAGGATCGTACACAGATGGTGCTGATGACTTTGATACCTGATTATTATTTTTGTGATATATTTCCTTAATTTCAACGTCGGCAGATTCAGAATAACTAAGTATATTTTCTTGTTTTATTCTCCATGACCCCCATTCACCATTACCAAGTAGCGGTTTTAATAAATCCGTATATTTTTTATTTATATAAAACGAATCCGTGGCGACTCTGACAGTATCACGAGGAAATCTATTTATCATAGACAGTAGATTTATAGAAACATATGCCAACATAGATGATCTTAAATGAGTAAACTGCGGTGAGTCACCATCAAGATAACTCACAATTATACCTAGTTTGGTTCCGTCTGACAAATAAGCATTACTCCGATTTATAAATGTGTTTTTTTCTGTTGTATCAGCAATTATAAAATCGAGTTCAGCATCGTCCATAATTAATCTTGTACAATGTCTTTTATGATCATAGGTTCCTCCTTGAGTAAATTTACCAATTATCTTTCTACCAAGATCCTTTGCAAGTTTTTCATCATGCTCGTCTCTGCATTTACATATATTATTAGTAATTTTAATAATATCATCTTCATTAAGATTAGGGAATTCTTTCCTGGCATCATTAATATTAAATCTATTTGGTTCTGGTAACCAAACTTGTTTCTGTGGACTATATGATATAATCGCCTCACTCACCTGTAAAGATATTAAAATTCCAACATCAAGCATATATCGCAATAGTACTATTGGAACCCAACATTTTTCTGAAAAATGTCTTCCAAACCAAATATAAGTAATCGGATGGAGATTTTCTGCAAATTCGAATGATTCTACATGAGCAAATCCGGTTAAATCAAAATCTGGTAAATGTCCGTTTATCGCAACTCTGGTCATTTCGTGTGATGGATGTCCGAATCTCTTAAAGTATTTAGAACATTCTCCGTATCCAAGAAAACTTCCAGGATAACACGTTACCATATCGACGGATATAACGTCATTATAATTATATTTAGTATTCCATAATCCTCCGTGTCCATATTCTACGCAACTTTTATGAATATCTTCAAGAAATTCCGATCGTGTTGGTTTCCATAAATTTTTCTCCTGAGCGAAATGAGCTGCTACGGATGGAACTGTAAAACAATTATTTAATAATTGTCTAACTTTGACATCGTCTGAAGTATATTTCAGCGCAAGATTTTCCATTTCTACATTAAGAGATTCTGTACGGTAAATATCACCATTAGGCCGTACAAACTGATCGTAATGATCATATTCCGAACTCTGAAATAACCAAACAGACACAGGGTCACTTTTACTGATATTTCTGATAAAATCAAATATATGACCATCATAAAATTTAACTTTTCTATCTCGTGGAAATATTGTTACTGCTGAGGTCCATGCGTGCGAATTATGATCAATAATATCTATTGGAGCTCCATTTTTTGTGTATTTTGGTTTATATAAAATCTCTCCCGTCAGCGTTTTTACCGTTATTGGAAATCTTAATTTCTTTTCTAGTTCAGCGACATCTTTGATAGACGCTCCGGTATCTTTAACTGATTCTGCCCAAGTATTTATTTTTTTACGTCGTAAATCTGTTAAACCATTACCACGTATCGCGTTTGTAAAATGTTCTGTAACTCGTTCAGCTACACAGTTTATTCTTGACTCTGACAGTTTCATAGGTTTTAGATCCCCGACGTCAGGTTTATTATTAAGCGGATATATTGCATATACGACTGCAGTAACTGGGTAGCCCCGTTCATAATATATCTTATCAATACCAGTCAGTATTCCGGGCTTAGATTTATTATTTAAGAGAACAATATTATTTCCTGATTGTATGTGTACTGGATCGCGCTTGTCACGAATAATCCAAATATCTTCTTCTGTATTTACAATAAATTTTATTAAAATAAACTATTTTTAATCATCAAGGTGATTAATAATTACTTTTCCTCGTTCATCATTCATTATATTAGTAACATTTCCGACTCTGAATGTTGACCATACATAAGCAGCGCCATCGTCACGAAATTCCTTTTTTGCTTCACGAATACGTTCAGTTACATCCTCATCCGTTAATGCCAGATCTTGCATCAAAGTACTAAATTTATATTCTGATAATCGATCGAGATCGAATCTGGCTTTTTTAGTATCAATCATGGATAATTCCTCCATATAATTAAGACAAATATTTAAATTAAAATTTTAGTATATATATAATGATTGAAACAAAAAACAAATGTGCTTGGCTCAGAATTGGATATACTTCTCCTTGTAATAAATCGTGTGTGAACAAATACTGCGGATATCATGCACAGAGTATCAAAAATGGAAGTACAGGACCAATACCGTGTATTCAGTGTGGTGTTGGAGTCAGAGGAAAAACTCAATTGTGTCTAAAATGTGGCGGAAAAAAATATAGAGAATTAAAACGATATTATGACAAAAACAATAATACATCGCCAGGTAAATCTCCTATACAAACCGTAGAAGATTATCTGGTTAGATTTCAGAATAATGATTTAGACAAATAATATTATATATAAATGGAGCAAAACGAATTTGCGGCGCATCCAGTATATACAAATTATGAAGCATCCCGAGATGGTGTAATCAGAAACTGCAAATCAAAAAACCGAGTCGGTAATCTTGATAATCTTGGTTATTTTAGATTTAATATTGCTAGAGGAAAAAGATACTTATCAAGTAGATTCATCTACGAATGTTTTCGTGGAGTAGTTGAAAATGGACTTGTAGTTGATCATATTGATGGAAATCCCAAAAATAATCGGTTATCTAACCTGCAGGCTATTACACCTAGTCAGAATTCTGTACGTGGAAATACAGGAAGGTGTAAATTATTCGGAAAGAGAGCTATTAAATCCATGAATACAGAAACAGGACGGGAAATAACTTTCCCCTCAATTAATGCGGCTGCAAAACATTTTAGCATAAATCCACGATCGGTACAACATGTCGCGAATAAAACATACAAATCAGCATTTTCATTCAAATACGATCAGCCGATAATATTTGAATATATCTAACTCTGTACTCTTAACAAATAAATTGTATATAGTTTTTGACTCTATATTTTACCTTCACCGTCGCTGCTCTCAGTGTCACTCTCATTTTTGACAGAATCAAATAACATAATTTTTCTTAATTGCATTACACGATTATCTACAATCTTCTTTTTCTCGTATTCACGAGACAGTTCGGATTTGATATTTTCGATCGAACGTGCAAGAGACGCAAATAGCTTTACCTGTTTGTCATTTACCATAGCTAATGATTCAAGCATAGACTGATAAATTGATTTTACAAATTTATAATTGGATGGTAATGTGTATTTATTGTCAATTTTTCTTTGTTTTAATATTTCATAATCACATAATATTTTTTCAGGATCGAGATTATCAGATAGATTTATTCCGTTATGTTTTAATTTTTTAATAGCAGAAATAATATCATTTATGTTTTCTTGGTTCATTATATAATAATTATTTCTTTAAAATAAATAATATCAGTCTCTGAATAATTATTTAAAAAAATGTAGTCCCCATAAACCCATCAGATAAAGAAATCTGTAACTATTTCATGAATCAGATTATTTTTTCCCTTATTATATTAGGAAATATTTAATCAGACGTTCTACGAGCGTATATATAAATTAATATTAAGAGATTCTTGTCTTAGATCCAAAATATTTCCTGCCTGGTCAGAGAGTTTGAAATTTATTCTTGTCAGAAATGGATTATGAACTCGTAAATAAATTGGGTTAATTGGTTCAGACACAATTAACCAACCGGGTGGGTCTTTAGGGCTAAATGAATATAGTATATACCCCTGTTGGGCCTGATTAGATTTTGAAAGATCTACTTGATAACTGTCATCAATTACGTCACATACTAGATTGACTGCAATTGTTGTTGTTATATTAACAATATCAGGTGAGATATGGCGACCTCCACCATGTGGATTATTATTGTGTTTAAGAATATTTGGTGTAGGTATTAATTTTTTCCATGAATCACATATTCTTTTAAATTGTTCATCAATAAGATCATTAACTGATTTCTTTAGCTCTTCAGAGTTAAATCCAGGAATTATAAATGTTGATATTTGTTCTCGCGTAATTCCGAAATGTTTTAGAAATACTGTTGTGAACAGAAGATTTAGTTTAACAACCTGAGATGGACCGTCTTCATTAACTATATACAACCCTCTATAGCGTTTATCTGCTGCTATGTTCACTAATCTTTTTTCTCTGTTAACAATAATATCATTCATGAACTCTAGGTCTGAAGCAACTTGATTCAAATGTTGTATTGCTTCAATTATTTGATTTTTTAAGTCATCGTTGTAAGAAGTGCTAATGCTGGAAAATAAATTTCTTAGATAATTAAGTATACGTCCGTGTTCAGACTTAATTGTACTAGCATATGAATTTATTTCATCAACATCAAGTACTATTATTTTACCTTTTTTACCATCAACTATTTTTGTAAAATGGGTTTCTGTTTTATCTATATAATGTATAACTCCATCACCAAAATATCGTCGCCATGGGTAAGCATTTTTTTCTATTCTATATTCTGGAGGTTTTATAAATTTTTTAACATCTATGACAAAATCAGATCTCTGTGGTTCTGGTGGTCCTTGATAAACCGGTGGATCTTCAGGCCAACCTAATACTGATCTAATCGAACTTTGATAAATATCTACGGAGTAATCAGGGGAATTTATTTCAATAACCGCAGATAGTGTTGGTTCGTAGACAGTAATTGCTATTTTTGATTCTTTTCCTGTAATAGATTTAATTCTGCGCTGGAACTCATCATTAATCTGCTCTATTTGATAACTGCCCGTTGGAATAGAAACTATTTGCCAATCAGGAGTTCCATCAGGCTTATTCTTATTAGCGAATATTAATGAATTATTTGGCTGTAGTCCACCAAATGGTTTTGATCTAATATTGGGCCAGCTATAATAAACTCGCAATTGTGCTAATGCTATTTCTTTTGCAGGAATTGCGGTTGGAAAATTGACACTAAACTCAGGATTAGTCGAACTTAACGATATCATAGTAGTTTTTGACGGAGTTGTATTAGTAACGATCTGCTGAAGTAACTCCCTGTCTGTCATTATTATTATTGTTGTTATTTAATTCGTTAAAATCATTAGCGATCACCTTAAAAGCGTCATCATAAGTTTTCATCATCATCGCGAATTCAGTATCAGATATTTCACCATCACTAACACACGAAGAAATATACAAAGATAATTTAGAACATGCCTCTGCCACTGTATGTAATTTAATCATATAATCGTGCAATTTAGCATTTGTACAAGTATGTATCTTTTTGGTTATAATACCGAGAACTCCAGCAATAGTCGTTGATGCTGAAACAATAATGGTTATAACAGTAGGTGCTGTCATCGTCAATGTTGATAATAATAATCCTGTTCCAGTAATAACAGCAGAAACCGAGTAAACAACTACATCGATAACAACTATACGTCTTTTGTATTTTTTTATTTTCGTGTTATAATAGTCGATAAAATTATTTAGTTTAGTCAGACGCTCACATACTTGATTGCATCTGTAACGTTGAACGTCGATGCGAGACTGAGGTTGATCCATTATGCTAACAACGTCATTTAATTAAATTTCAGATACGAATTCTAGGCACCACCAGTAATGTCTCGCAGGTATTTTCGTTGATATCAGCGTAAACATTTCTTTCACATTCTTGGTTAGCATCACCAATAGAGGATTATGATATTCATTCGGTGATAATGAAGTTGCCGCAGTAATTTCCGAACCGTACATAGATAACCTGTATAACCCAGTTACTTCTGCGGTATATTCGAGAGTTTCACTTTGCGATGCCCATATTGTTGATCCTGATGCTACTGTATATACGATATTTTTAATTTGTCTGTGTGGAATTTTAATCAGATTAGTTTTTTGAACAATATTAGGTATTCCAATGGCAATATCATTGAGTTTCGTGTTAACGTCGGAGAGTTTTATGTCAACGGTTGGTGGATCACCAAAAAAATCTTTAATGGTTTTGTTTACATTTTTACGAAAATTTAAGAACGTTTCTAAATTTTTAGAAAAATTAGCACTAAGTGTAGTAATTTCATCACCGATTGTTTTTAACGAAGTTGAAATAGGAATTTCCTTATCATCGACATACTTTTTCGTTGCAGCATCAAAATCATATTCTGGTGTTCTAAGATTATTAATGCCATTATTATTCATGTCGAGAAATGCACGCATTATACCGCCGTTGGTCAATACGTACTTAGATTCTTGATCGTCGACATATTTCTTTGTTGCGGCGTCTGCATCTGCGGTTGGGTTTCCAAGGTCTATAATTTTATTTTGATTCATAATAATGCTACCTGTAAATGAATCACCAACTTTCTTAATATAATCGCTGACTGACGTACCGGAATCTTGTATTTTACCCTGATCAGTAAAAGTAACTATATTATTAACAGCCGCGGTGGGAACTCGTATAAGTACATCTGGTAGTTGTATATTACTAGTTTTTAATCGTCCTTGCTTATCCTGAAAAACAACTACTTCGTTTTGATCCACACTGGTTATATTTAATAAATCATCAATCTCGTTTCTGAGCTGATCGAGAGTTGCGTATTTAGATAAATCAGCTTGCTGATGACCTTTACCACGAGAAGATCTTCCATAAATATCTACCATTATATTTACTAATGTCTGTTTAAATATGACGTCGTAGTATATTCATGTACAACTTTGTGGGGTGGTTTTGTTGATTTTGATATAACATCAAGTACGTTAAGTACTTCTCGACCACATATTGGTGGATCAGTTAATGTTTGTGTTGGTAACGTTGAATACCATATTGGAATACTTTGATAGCCGCTAATATACTTTAAGAATTCTTTTGGTGGAGCTAATCCATATGAATCAAAATAAATAATTCCACGTGGATCAATTGCATAAGCGACCCAATGCGTGCCTGGACCAGAATTTTCATCGAGATTAATAATACCTGTTTCAATGTTATTTGGTTGTTTCGGTAATTGATCGCGCATAAAAACTCCTCTAAAATTTTTTATTTTTAATTTTTTAGCAGCATCTAGTAAATCAAAATTGGACATAGGAGATATCAGTAAATTGTCCCTGGTAATCTTAGGCCTTTTCCATACCAGTGTGGGGTCCCTGGTAATCTTAGACCCTTTCCCTTTTTTTTTGGTGTTCGTTTTATTCCTTGTCCAGTTGCTTTCTTTAATGCCATTCCAGCAGCAGTTCCAACAGCACCTAATGCAGCTGCTTTTGCAACAGCTGGAGCTGCAGCGGCTATTAATGCTGGTATAGCAGCAAGAAGTGGAAATATACCACCCGTATTAATGATATCTTTAATGGCACCCGCAGAAAGATTAAGTTTTATACCTTTATTTGATTTTTTGGCTTCATTGAAATGCCCGAGCTGACGTTCCGTAAGAGATAATTTATTTGAGCCGCTCATCTGATCTTTCTTTAGCAATATTTTTAATCCACAGTTATTTTTTGATGCTGATTGTATCTTTTAATCTGACCAGGAGTCAGACTAACACTAACGTTATTATACGACATTATAATATTCATAAACAATCTAATTACATGTTTTCTACTGGAGCATCAACGACTCTCATTCGTCCACCAGCACCTTCAAGTAACATTGATTTATCGCTGAGTATGACAGCAATTGCTCTGTAATTGGCAATAGGAGCTATTGTCACACGAGCTCGAAAGTGTATATCGACTACTGACTGTCTGGTTAAATCTAAATGTTCGAGCGAAAAGTAATAAATTGGGTATAAGGTTGTAAAATCCAATTGTGATATTTGTAAACCAGTATCAACATTTTGATCACGTCCCATGAACGTCATTAGACGGTGATATACACGTGCTACATGATTTTGTTCAAAATTCAGTAAAATATCCTCGGATGGTTCTTGATGTCCATTTATTCTTAAGGAAACTTCGGAAACACCAAGATTGTCAAATATCATAATACTACGTGTTTGATCATCCACCCGTGCAGCATCTTGAAATGCAATAAATATATATCGTGGCGCAGAAACACCTTGCTGAGAAGCTATTTGCCATGTAAATAAACCATTAATATTACTCTGAACAACATCTGTGGTCATTGTTAACCACGATAATGCTGATTTACCACCTTGATTCATAAAAGAGAGTAGACGATCTTCTTCAGTTATTGATGGAGTCATTACTGGCATCCACAATGAAAGTTTTGTCAGAATTACTCTACCAGCATCACCAGCGGGTCGCCATATTGCATCATTGTCAGTTGCTTTTCGTACAACTGTATGCTTAGCTCCGAAAATGACTTTTCTGACATTTCTACAAAATCCAAATATATGTGATAGTGGAATCACACATGAAAATGCTCTTCTTCCACCACGCAGCATTGCTCGACGTGATCTAAATCCTAAATTAAAATCTGGATCTACATTAATAATCATACTTTGTACCTCCGCATCGGCGTTTCTAGCAAAATTTCTTGGTCGTCCTATTTCATATTGTCGATACTCTGGATAATCAGTTGTATCCTTTGCAAACATCATTGATGGACCAGCTGATCTTGAATAATCGTCGCTGTATCTAGCAAGACCAAGTATTGTTGTTGCAACATCAACGTCTTTCTGAATTGATTCAATATTTTTACCATCAATCATGTACGTAGCGCTATCAAATAACGCCATAATACCATTATTAACAAAACCGACATTAACATCGTCTCCATATGCTACTGGTGCTGCAGGATTAGCGATATTTAAAATTTCACCTTCTACTTCAATAAAAGCCTCAGCGGGTAAGAAATACCTACTTGTATCCTGAACTTGTAGTTCAATTCGTCCACGCTGATCTGGAATTCGAGCGTCATAAGAATAATATTGATAATCACGCACAGACTCATCTTTAAGTACTGGTGCGTCCATGTCAAATGCTGGATCAGATATACGCTTGAACATCTTTATTATAATTATTATCGTCTAAAACGAAGACCACTTCGGGAAGTGAGACCACTTCCTGCTATCAGACTAGCGGTTATATTTTTTTTCTTTTTCTGACATTGGTACATCAGCCAACTCTGCTAGTTTTTGATTAGCAACTTGATTTATTATTTTACTGACATTTGCAGGCATTACTTCAGTACTAGGTAATTTTACAGGTTGAGGTCGGACCGCAGGTCTGCGTATTAATCGTGCTAGTCTATCTTTGATCGCTGAAAACGCTTTACCAGCGAGATTACCCATAGCACCAATACCTTTTTCACGAACAACATCAATAGCTTTCATTCCCAGTTGCTTTGCGATCGGTATTGCTTTTGGGGCTATCCTTCTAAATAGACCCTGAACAACATCACCTAGTCCATCTCCGTAGGTTGTATTGTATACTGGTAATCGTGAATTTATTACCCTGACCATAGTTGGTCCACGTTGAGTACTATGTACGATCATTTTATTATAGTAATTGTATTTAATTACATACTTAGTCGCTGTAGTAGTCATCGGCAATTTCATTAATAAGAGACTGATAAACATCATCGTCCATGATACCGCCAGTAAATAATCGTCTGCAAATATCAGCTGCTTCATTAATGATTTCTGGGGAATTATTACCAGCTCGTTTTCCTCCGATGAGAATTTCTAATCGATCGACATCAACAAGGATATTATTGGGACAAGTAATAAGACCACTTCCTAAACCACTTCCAATTACGCCGGGAGCGTCTTGAAATTCTTTTTCTTCCTCTTCACTTGGTTTCGGTGATGTTGTTTTCTTTGGTGTAGGAGATAGAACTGGTATTCGTGATTTTGGTGATCCTGGATAATAACGAAATGATTGCTCAAATGGTTTTGGTGTTGTTTGTTTTGAAGGTTTTTTACTTTGTTTTTTCTCCCTTTCTGAATTGATTAATTTATTAATTTCACTAACATAATCCTGATATATTGGATCATCAGCTCTAGTTTGTTCAGTATTCATATTTATGCGATATAATGATTTTTGCCATTGATTACGGTTTTTAATATCTTTATCGTATTCAGATTTCATTAATTTACCTCTTTGACTAAAACTATCAAAAGCAAATTTAGCTAATTGTTGTATGTTAAGTTTTTTAATTACCTTAACAGTTTCTTCATTAAATTTATATATCAATTTAACTGCTGATTTTGGTTCAGGGGTTAGTGCTTCAGCACCTTCTTCTACCTGGTCTGCATCTTCAGGTATTTCCGGGACTGGCATCGCAGCAGCTATTTTGGCTGGAAATTCTCTAAGAATCTTTTTTGTCTGTTTTGTTCTTTTTGCTATTTTTCCAATTTCTTCAGCGGTTTTCTCTAACACAGGTTGAATACCTTTAGTGGTCTCAGTGATAGGTTTAAATAATTTTTTTGTATCCTCCTCAAATTCAACTTGAGATTCTTGTCGTTGTTGTAATTGTTGCTTGACAGCATCACGAACAGGTATATATTTTCTAATTGCTTCTAGTCGCTCTCTTGCTAATCTAGCTGAATGAGGTTCTCCGATGACAACCATATTAATAATATTTATAATAATTGTTTAAATTACAGCAGCAGGCAGGGTGAATGACAAAAATTAAGTGACCGGCGAGTAAACTAAACGCATTATAACATAAGAAACAAAAAAGTCAAAAATAAAAATAACAAAAATGAGCTAACCCAAACGATTTATTATCCGTTTTTCAAACTATACGGTAATAATATCGTTAGGAGGGTTCGGTTTAGCGTTATTGACCTTTTTTTTCAGCCTCTGTAGGAACATTTATTTTTGTAAAATAAGGTCTCGTACAAAGTTGTAGGGTTCACCCTGCCTGCTGCTCGTTACGGGACGTGATCAGAATATTGATTCTGGTCTACAAATATCACAACTAGATTTTACAACGCTGTATCCGATCTATTATTTCTCACTGGAACACTTGGATTTAGTTAGGCAATCTGTTGTTGATATATACTTTCGAGCTCGCGTGGCAATAGATGTGGCTGTTATTGCTAATTACAGAGTAATCGCTGTTATACTCAACGATAAAACAATGTTGCTTGAAGGTGTTGGTGGACGAATGAGAGTCATTGATGCTCCAGTAGAAAACATGTAAACATCATTTACAAAAGGACGTGTAATTAAATCGATCATGATACTATAATGTCATATCATCATGTTAATGTTACACTGACTCCTGGTCAGATTAAAAAGCTACAAACAGCATCAAAAAAGAATTCTGGAATAATAATATTACTGAAATCAGCACAGCTCGCAGGTGGTCCAAATAAACTATCACTGACAGAACGTCAACTCAGGCATTTCAATGACGCCAAAAAATCAAAAACTGGTGTACGACTTGATCTTTCTGCGGGCGCCATTAGCGACATTGCCAAGACGGGTGGTATACTTCCATTTCTCGCAGCTATACCAGTGTTGATAGCCGCTGAAGCTCCAGCTGTTGCAAAAGCAGCTGCACTTGGTGCTGTTGGAACTGCCGCTGGAATGGCATTAAAGAAAGCAACAGGGAAAGGGATAAAATCTTCCCCCAAAAATAGGTATAAGACCGCCAGGAACCCCTCGTTCATGGTACGGAAAAGGTCTAAGACTTCTCGGGACATTTCGTTATACGCAAAGCGTCTCCTTCCCATGTCCAATTTTTATTTACTTGATACTGCTGCGCGATTAAATATCAAAAACTTCAGAGGTGTTTTTATGCGTGATCAATTACCAAAACAACCAAATCGTGTTGAGACCAGTATCATCAATCTTTATAGATGTTCTGGTCCCGGTACTCATTAGGTTGCATACGCGATTGATCCACGTGGAATCGTTTATTTTGATTCGTATGGACTAGCACCACCGAAGGAATTTTTTTAATATGTCAGCGGAGTGCAAACTACCGTATGGTATTCAACATTACCAACACAGACAATAACCGATCCCCCAATATGCGGCCGTGAAGTACTCGCTGTACTCGATGCGATTTCAAAATCTTCCGATGCACCTCATAAAGTTGTAAATCTGTACACGAGTTCTGTTTTAAATAGTCACTAATCGTATAATGGTTGATATTCATGGAAGATCTTCTATCAAAGACAAGAAGAAAGAAGATATCGATTTGTCGAAATACGCTACAAAAGATGAACTCGCCGATCTTATCGATTTATCAGGCGTTGACAGAGATGAAGTTGTCGTTTTTCAGGATAAATACGGTGATCTAAAAATGAGTAATATTAAGTGGATCGACATAATTCGTAGAGTTCTCGGTGCTACCATGGATAATATTCCAGTATTTACTGACGGCAGTAGAATCAGAGACTCAAATGTGTCAATCGCAACTATCAGAAATGAAATTACGAAAAGTGTTTCTGATCGTTTACGATCCACCGGTGATACAATGACAGGTAAACTCAACATGAATAAATAATAAAATCGTTGTTTTAAGAGAACCAACAAGCGATGAAGATGCCGCAACAAAGATATACTTGGATGATAAAGATACTACAGTCGATGACAAATTAAATACTGTTACGTGTAGGCTCGTACAAAAATAACAAGAGAAAATAGTGAAGCCAACAAACTTTGTAAATTGTAACAAAATAATTTATTTTCCTAGAAAACAATGTAAAAATTGGAAATAGGACTTACGGTTTATGAATATAATCCAAAATTTTAATCCTAAGAGTAAAAAAATACAAGTCCTATCATTAAATAGTTCTAATAGAATCCGGGTTCGAATCTCGATGAAATTCCAATATGGAGGCGATGACGTCAGATGTCTGTGCTGATGGTAACAGATCCTCGATTAAATCACAGTTTATAATATTTCCGTTAAACTCCAGAATAAATTTCCACTGAACTTCTTTCTCCCAGAACTTTTATAAATATAACGCACTTGTTTAGTTTTCTAGAGAATAAATGATTAAATTCCAAACTCAAATGAACTTCAAAAATAATCTGGCTTCAACAATATAAACACCTTATACCTTCAAGCTGTGGACATACTACTGACTAAATCTACTAGAGAGCGTCTGTTTAAAGCCGAGATTTTAGATCACATGGTGCTTCACGTGATAGGCTACGTGATTTACTAATTTGAACATCGCAATAAACAAAATGCCATTTATCACGTACGGAAGAATAGCCCTATCTAAGAATCAAATTCTCACGCTGAAAATATATTAAAAAAAGGCTGTTTGCAATCCAGCTAACATGCGGGCCGAAATGACCTTGGAAATAGCCAATCGTTATCACTCGATGTTTACAAACTCTATGAACCAAAGTGAGCTAAAAATAATGCTAAACAAACTGAATTTACTGAAAAAATATCGACTCCCGTGAAAATAATCATTACAATAAAATGTAATGAAACAAAAATAAAAAATAAAGAATTTTAAAACTAACACACAAGCAATTTAATTACATATACGTAACAATACACTACGAGCCGAGTATGACGTTCACGTAAATATGCTTTTTCAATACTCGTAGATATTTTTAAAAACTTAATAAAATCGCAGATGATTTCTTTGGAAGTCCAATGGTTGTCGACACAAAACTCTCTGAAATTAACTCAAAACTAGTAGATATTGTCAGTGGAATTCCTGATATAGTTCAAAACACTAATCGGATTAAAATTCCTCACAAGCAGAATAACAATATCGTATACACGGTATTATCAGGATCATCAACATGGCCACAGCAAAATAACACTATCAAACATACCGCGGAAGTCATTGATGTGTATAGGCTGTCTGTGTTCAGCGCTGCAAAATTCAGGATATTTACCACATTTCCATGGCGTCATTCGACTGATAATTTTTCTGGAACCGTGTCTATTGTATTAAATAAAGATCCTGAAGAAACGTTTATACTGGAACCGTCTGATAAAAAAATTAACCTCAGCGTTTTACTGATGGTGTCTGGAATTTGTCGCTGAAACACCTCAATTGATTATTTAGTATCGAGTATATGATTTTACCGACGTCACATCTGAATATTGTAAACAAATACAGATACGAGCAAGCGTGTTTGTTACAGACCCAACTGAAAAACATCATTGACGAGTACACAATAAAAATATAAAACAATATCGTAGACTTATGGTTGTTACTGATATAATTGTTTATTCTGCATCTGCCGTAGTCGCTGGAACAGCAACTATAATCGGATCATTATCAGCCACATATATAATAGCACCAATAATAGGAATTGGTGTTGCAGTTATAACCGGTATTGCTGGTATTCTTAATATAACTGCAAAAAAGATATCTACGTGTGCAGTTGATAAATTACATGAATATCAAATATTGCTATCAGCGGCAACACACGCACACGCCAAATTATCATCGCTGATATCATCAGGGCTCAATGATGGAGCAATATCAGATCAAGAATTCGCAGAAATGATTAAGGTTTACCACGACGCCGGAGGTGTGGTAACTGGAAATCAAAACCCAACACCGATGGTGTAGTCGGAAACAGCGACAAAGTCAATTTAATTTAAATCCTGATTTAAAATCACGAAGTAAATAATAATAATAATAATAATAATAATAATAATAATAATAATAATAACAATAATAATAATAATAATAATAATAATAATAATAATAATAATAATATTAATAATAATATTAATAATATCATCATCAACGATGACATCACAAGAACTCCTCCAACAAATTGTCGCTAATAC
>JAECUM010076937.1:0-16791 GCA_016617855.1 Megalonaias nervosa
TCACAAGTTTGCATTTCATTTGTTATTTCTTGAAATGACTTTGTAACAGCTTATCTTTTACTGACTTTCAGTAAATCTCGTATGAAAAATCTAAATGAATACGAGATTATATTCGATATGTTACTATAAATAATGTTTTACTGCAGTCATTTTCCTCGTTACAACCTCTATTTAAACTCGTTGTACTTGAAAGTGTGTAGTTACACATTCTTGACTAGAATTATGCGCATGTAAAGTAGTCCTCCAACGTTAGGAACAGTACAATTCTGTGACCATGTACCGAACATGTACCAATTCTGTGTAGGTTATACGAGATGAATAATCCAAAGGATGGATTAGATAAAAATCAGATCGTTACATGTGTTGTTCATTATTTATGTGTCTTAAACTGTTTACGGATAGGATCCTCCTCACTTCCTCTCCCTGCGGGCTCGATGATGCAGAATGGTCTGATGCGACCTTCCGCGTGTCGTAAGATGCGACTAATACTGGCAACCCTTTAACCGCGGGATGCGCCCCACTATTATGCATTGAGGTATAAAATATATTAAAGGAGTGCGATTAATATATAAAACTTTGACCCTTTATCGGTTGTTTTTATAGAATATACCAATGCTTTACCTTTGATTTCTATGCCTTTTAGAGACATCAATATTTTCCCTTTGTTTTCTATTCCTTTTAGATACATCCATGCTTTACCTTTGTTTTACCTGTGCTTTTTATAGTTAGGGTTTTTGGATTTTTGGATGTAGGAGTTATCTTCCATTGGATTTTAGCAAAGATTTTGCCCCTAAGGTTTTGATATCTAGCTTTAACACACACACAGACACACACACACACGCGCACGCACGCACACATGATTTCACTATTGTTTCTGATCTGCATTATGCAAAATTTGCGCAATATGGTGTTGACAATTTCGATGAAGATGCTTCTTTGCGTTATGATTTAGAGATTTTGTTGTCCCTAAGTAGATCTACTGCTTTGACATTTCTCTTTATTATTCAAGTACGCTTAGGAACACGAATCGGTTGACAGTTGAAGCACGTAACATTGGGGTGCAATCTATTTTTGTTTATACAAATACGCGTAGGAACACAAATCGGTTGACGGATGAAGCACTGAAAATGGGGTTATATTTTATATCTGTTTGTAAGGAAATTTTATCTTTTAAAATTAAAAGGAAAAAGGCCAAAAATGGCGAATCGGTCATTTAAAGTTTTTGCGATTTGTTGATTCACCGACATTCAGAATTTCAGCTTTACTTATGTCACGTTTGCTAAGCCCCAGCTATAAAGTCCTGTATAAGCGATCTACTGTCTTGGGAATATTACCGCGGCCATGTGTTTGATGTCTAAAGGTTGCAGCGGGCTAGTGCTGATCTCTTACGTAAGGTTACATGACCGGCCGGAGACCAGGAATCTTGAATCGGCACAGTCGATAGATCGCACCACTTCACACCTATGTGGTACAGCTTAGTCCTAAGATCAGAAGGAAGCCCACGGGGTTAGCGGGGCGTGTCTCATCCGTCCCCACGTTGACAGACAGCGAGAGGGACATTGTCCGTTAAGTTTGATTGGATCGGTTCACAGCGACATCCAATCGGAATTGAGATAGAGGGTGTAATTACAATTTAGATCCGAATTATAATTTTCATAACTAGTAAGCGAAAAGTTAGTTTCTCCTGGACAGATTTCTGAGTAATAGGTTACTCCGAGAGAACCACTCGTAATTTGACGGTAAAACTTAGAAGTAGATTCTAAGAAAAGACAAAGCTTCGAAAGGTCAGTAAGTTATTTGCTCGATTTTTGCAGAATTATTACGGCATCATAATTGTAATTATTTGTAGTATGTATGCTTAGTTACAAGCATCGTTTAGTATGTAGAATTACCTTTGTAGTGTTTCATTTACATGCGTATTTGAGAAATGGGTTTGAGTTTTACGTAGAGAATTATGTAGATTGCTAGCGTGTGGTCAGAATTAATTTTGTAATTCGCTGTTAGGTTACTTTGTAGTAAACCAGTGCATTTATTAATGCATTATGTTAGAACTTACGCATGCTTGAATTGTGAGTTTGGAAAATGGTTGAAGTATGTACGATTAGTTACTATGGACGTATGCGTATATCAGAGCATGGATATTTGAGCATTTGTGTACTTTCTATGAGTGCAAGGTAAAGAAATGCGTCTGATTATTGTGATATTGCTTAGTATAACGGGATTAGGAATATGTACTGATGTGACGCAATTTATTGATGTATGTATAAGATGTTATTGATACCGTGCTGTATTATGACTTTTGTTTTACCATACAAGAATGTATGGGTATCTCGATGTGAATGAATGCATGACCGAAGAATTATAATAACCGTTACCTGATGATAGGCTGTGTGCAGTGTGAGATGAGACGGCTAAGGAAAAATATTATACCGTCCTTGTGTTTTCACAGGAAGCTTTCTCGGGGACAGAGAACTTCCGGTTCAGTTGAGTCTCGAGTCTCCAAGAGGTGGAGACGGAATTGAGACTAGCCGAACAGTCGAAGTCGACAGACGCCTAGTCGTTGGAGAGAAGGTGGAGAGAAAGTGGAGGAGGAGGAAAAGGAATCTGGAGGAGAAAGTGGAGGAGGAGGAGAGGGAATTAGAGAAAGTCGGGGAGCAAGAGGAGAAGGAATTGGGGAGAAATAAGAGATGAGTAGAATACAAGGACAGGTGGAAATCGATCTCACACTGCTAATCAAGTGATGCAATAGGCTATTAAAGGGTTGAGCGGAAGGAGTGTAACTGTAAATTTGAAACATTTAATTATTTAATTGTTATTAAATTGTTATTCACTGAATTTCAACCTTATTGTATATTTAACCATTTAACCGTCGGCATTACTGACTGGAGGCTCGGAGCTTTACATCTATCTTTCACTAATTTAACTTCCAACCCAAAATCGAGTTTAAATAAACAACAACTATAACAATCCTCCACAAATTATATAATAAATTACACACTTTTTGTTTGTTCCTTTTGGAAATTAGGCATGTTGATTTATTTTGTAGTAAAACGAAGTCGCTCTGTTTACACTAATACGAACCTAATGCAACTTGGGTATACAATAAAAATCGCTATAGGTGTTATTTGATGTGTTGAATATGCAATAATACAGATTACGAAATGAGTTTTGAACTAATAGACATGTGATAAATTTCCTTGATACACTTATGCATAACAGGTACTCAGAATGTTAAATAAACTAATGCCTTATGTCGATATTTTAAAAATACAACTTACGTGAACGCATAAAATTACTCAAGCTATAAGTTTGTCGAATCAAATTGTAAATGACTTCGGTATTGCATGGTGATGGTGGAAAAGGGACAAAACTTTCACAAATATATAATGATAAAATTCATGTTGAAGTTAACTCCCTTGATGTGTATTCACTCCGCTGGAAAGAAAATTAAAATTACAATGTCGTCCAAAACAAGTGAAAATAGGATTCATTTCCATATTGCCTGTACTGTGTTTAGTCTTTTCGAATGCCTCATGGCGGTGTGGTTATCCGCATCCATTTATGTCTGAGGAATTATGCGCAACAGTAGTAACAGGCCTTAAATGATCGCAAGCAAGGTTAAACACTCATAACAAACAAATGACCGACCACAAGCGAAGTTAAAAAGCAGACCAAACTAGGGGTTGAGTTAAATTATTTCTAAATTCTAAATTTAAAGATATTCGATTAATGATTATATTGATTATTTGATAGTTCAAATAAATAAATAAATGATTGAATGAACGAATTAACCAATTCAAAATAAGTAACGAAAGAATCGTATAACCTTGTGTCCTTTTTCATCTTATTTGTTGGGGTTTTTTTTTCTTTTTTTGTAAAAAGGCATCTTATGCAAAATTGTGTTCAAGGATGAAATCATTTAGGAAAGAATACAAGAAACAAACAACGAAGCAAGGAAGTAACAAACAAACAAACAAACAAAAAAAAAAAAAAAAAAAATACCATAGAAAAGAAGCAAAGATTTATGAGAAAATAAAGTGGTCAGTGAAGGAATGAAATTATTCCCGAATATTTATTTATTTATGAAACATTAAATCATTCACCTGCGACTGCATTTTCTTTTTATCCAATGACCATTTACTTTTTTATTGCGTGAATAAATAATGATGGCGCCGGTATTCAGAAACGGTCTTTAGAGGCCTTAATGCCCTCAGGTTTCTTATTTTCAGAGATCAGTATATTTATTTACTTATCGTAGTGTAAATATATACGCCATACCTGAACATTCATTAATTAACTAACATTACTTAATACTTCCCCTTACATAGGTTGTTCGAACACACAAAATTAAAGACCAAATAACCAGCGCTCTAGCTCAGTGTTATTTTTAGGTCTCAAACAACTATTATGAAATATATAGTACGTAGTACCATACTGGTTTTCGGTCACAAAATGAATTTGAACGGACAAAGTGGTACCAGGTCATGAAATCAATATTTATTAGCGTATCTGTAATGTTACGTACTTCACGAATAACATTGAGATGCCTACTAATATACTTTATTCTACAGACAAACCGATTAAGCAGTGTTCTGTCAAAATACGTAGCAAATAGGATAGACCCACACAATGTATTAAATACACCAGAGCAATGCAGTAGAGCTAATGTTGTCTGCATGTTAAGATCTTATAATTTATTTTACGATGTGTTAGCAAGTCCGCTAGCTGAATCTAGCGCATATACTAAATCGAAACGTCTGTGTTTCAGCTGCCAGCATAGGCGAAATGTACTTTTCTCTGTGTGAAATACGTCATCTTATGGCAGTGATTCCATGAACAAGTTAAAATTATAACATGATTTCGACTTCATTGCTACGCCAGTAACGCCACAGTACACAGAACAATTTATGAAATACACGTTTTAAAATTATAAGATAATTTCGACTTGAGTGCCGCGTCACAGGCCACAGAATCAGTAATGCACTGCACATAATAAAAATCACAAATCTCGACTTGAAGACGACATTGCAGTCACAACAACAGTGATGCATTACACGCCTTAAATGTTTAGATGTTTTTTCAACTTGACTTCTACGTCATAACACACAAAACAGCGATTTAATACACAAGATGAAATCATAAGATGTTTGAGGCGGGAGTGCTGCGTCACAGGAAACAGAAACAGTAATAAAATACACAAGTTAATAACATAATTTGATTGCGAAGTGTTCTGCGTCAGAAACAGTGATGTAATACACAAGACTTAATAGCAAGATGATTTTGATTTGAAAACAACGACGCAGTTGTACACATAAAATAGTGATGTAAAGCAGGCAAAAATAGTTGTCGAATACATATTGAAATCTTGATACTGAAATAAATAAAAATAGTTAAATGATATGTATTAAACAATTTCTACTTAAATAAATCAAAATGAACACTTCGGTACTTAATTTGCCACAGCAAAACATGTACGAAGTATGTATTCCAAGTAGAAATATTTTAAAACATTAGGACAAAGCAGAATTTAAACAAACTCATTACTAATTGACTTGGGTGTGTGTGTGTGTGTCATTTAATATAGATCTTACTTAATGTGTACAGCTTATACGCTGATAATAATCAATATATGTAGGAATTTGTAAATGGTATCGACCCATATTTAAAGAAAAGGAGTTATGAAAAAGTTAGGCAATTTGGTTGAATAAAAGGACATACAGAACTAACATACTTATGAAAAGACCCATTTAGGAGCCTGAACAAGTTGGGTACATTCATTTGTATCACGTAACATAAATCTCTAAACATACTAAATAGAGGTGAAATGAATAATATCGTTGAACATTTATGTGATATTCTTCATATCAAAATTTGGATAGGAAATAAGTGAAGGTACAAGAAGGATATTGGAGTGGATTGAATATTTAATATTGCACATAGATCTGTATCTACTACTCAAAGGAAGCTCATGCAAATATTTTCCTAAATGGATTAAAAAAATGAAAGTTATATTAATGTTAAAAATGCGGATGATAATATTTTTTCTGCTGTATAATCAATTGTAAGTACTTGTGCAAAGTCAGCAGAAGTCATCGAACTTCTACTTGGCAAGATAAAGTAATGGATTGGACAGGTCTTCGTAAAAGTAGAAACTAAAAAAGGGGAAATTAATATGATATATCCAGAAATGTGTATGGAAATTAGAAGATATAGACAGTAGAGTGGTTGCTGATGGAAACTACGTTAAACTTGTGTGTGTGTGTGTGTGTGTGTGTGTGTGTGTGTGTGAGAGAGAGAGAGAGAGAGAGAGAGAGAGAGAGAGAGAGAGAGAGAGAGAGAGAGAGAGTAGAGAGAGTATACTTTTATTTTATTATTGTGGTCCTTATGAGCATAAGGATGAACGGTTTCACTATGCTGGAATACCACATTTGCAAGAATTATGTCACCATCGACAAGCAGATGCAAATACTTTGTCATCAACATGCTTGAATAATTTTTTTCACCAAATTTGTCAGAACACAAATACAGCTAAAATATGATAATTAGACAGATATAACGCCTTAAGAGAGCTTTGTTACAAAATGATGCATCAGTAAATAGGTCTATGTGCTAGTTATTGTAAATCTGAAACTCGCATATTGCCAGGTTATATTCAGCAATGTGGAATACAACTGGACAATTAAACCACGGGGACAGATTCAATCAAGGTTTTGTTTGTACATACAATCAAATCAAAAGAAGTAGAAGCAAATATTTTACAGAGGTACAGATTGTAGTCAGGTATTGTACGACACGATGGGCAAAATCGAACAACTACGAAACATTAAGATTGACAAATGCTTAAATTTACGATGTTCACTGAGAAAGATGAAAATAAATTTAATGCAAACATTGCCATATCTTTAAGACGGAAATAAATGAAAACAGAAAAGAACAGACCATTCAATTAACAGGCAAGTATAAGTCGAAATTTTAAATGTATATAATTGCTAATTCATAACTTTTCCGGTTACAAAAGTTATCTTTTCATCATGACATGAGTTCAGATTATCTGGTCGAGTAAATACCACTTATACCAAACAACGAAGAGAAATAATTCAGCATGGAATCTGCAGACAGTATTTTCATGAAAGAAATAAAGGAAACAACAATGAAGGGGAACTCAGGTTAACGACATCTTTAGAATTTAAATGATCAAAATTCTGCGGAAACATTGAAATATTATATAATGCACCGAATGCTTTATAAGATTTATCGACCATAATGACTAAACAGTGATTCATTGTGCATGGTTATTGAGACATTATTTATACAGTGAAACGAAATACGATATCAATTTTAATGACATATTCACTACCAATTTGACAACATTTATTATACCCCACAAATGGATTTTCAATGAACGGCATTCCTATTAGAGGCTTTATGAGTTAAGCTCAGAAACATATCAAGCATGACTGATAAAGTAATACGGTGAGTGATAGGTGACATCAAAACTAAACGAACTAAGTGGATATAAAAAGTCTTCAGAAGTTGTAAAACTGAAAATACAACATCGGAAAAGTGATGTTGATACGTATGAGAAAAAAAGTGAAAGGTTAAAAAAGAGACCAGAAAAGAAACAGATGCAAACAAAACTGCCGTTTTAGAAGAGTTTGTAACTATTTTCAGAAGAAGAGCGCAAACAGTTGGATATTTAATGCATCCGGAGAGACTTTGCGGAGATCATATTAAAAAAATATGAACACAAAAGTGAGAGACCTGTGATCATTACGTGAACAACTGACTCAGTTGTTTAAAGAGAGAATAAAGCAATAGTTGATATGGGCACTGTAATATATATGAATATATTAACTGTTGCTTTGTTAATAACAAATTTGGTAAAAGATGTAACAATGGTTGGAAAAAGAACTAGTGGAGGCACTGCTGCATCAGAAGACAAAGGTGATTTTTTCATCAGCAAAATTAAACAGGTTACATACATATAAGCAATTATTTACCTGCGTTACTGAGGAAAAAACCCCACAGCATCGGTATTATTGCTTGTGAAGTCAAATGTACAGGTTGTTTCTTTTCCATTAGAACAGACTATTCTATTTCTTTTGCCAATAGTGGCTTTGTAATTTACATTTTTAGTTGGAGGCATAAATAAAGAATCTTTGCAAAGCTCTCCAAAGGTCAGTTCTTCAGAAGAAAGACTGTCAACGTAGTGGATTTTTTCGCCGAAACAACATCAGCATACGCGAATTGAAGGCTCATAAACTACTTCAATCAGTTATCTATAGCACCTTCTCCAGCTGTTAGTATCGATATAGATGGTTATGTGCTATTTCATGGTTAATATTGTTTTCAACGCTTCTCTATCACCATGTGTCATCCGCACTTCCTAAAAGTTAGTCACATTAGAAGCTGCCATCATATAATTCATTTCCTCAATATATAATGTTAGACATCTTGTTGACTTTTATTGTTTTGTCTTCTACAATATCTTGTCTTACATTCACTGTTTCTTTTATAGCGTTTGGAATACACTTAGGATTTTAACTCCAGTTTAAGCGAATCTTTGGAATTCTAGATTTTCACAACTATTTCTCCCGCTATCCAAAATACACCGTCACCATCAGCATCATAGGTCTAATTTTAGTTTTGAAACTGGTAGGTAATGTGCATTTTACAGTAATGTTTCATATGTGCTGTAACCTTGCTTTCCTAACACCAATAGTTCCTTTACTTTTACAACATTGTCGAAATCGGTTGTTTTCATTTGTGCCTTTACAAGCAATATGCAGATCTTACGTATTGATTTAACCTTGTAATACGTATCTGTTAATCTGTTACTATTATGTCCAAATTGTCTGATCATCTTTATAGTCCACGAAATTAATTTCCTCAGCTGACAATGATCTCGAGTATTCGATACAATATGCTCCTCAGCGCACAATTATTTTTCCATGCAACTAACACAACCACAGGCACAAGCTTCCCAAAAAAATTGACGTAAAATTTTATGTTCTTCCGGCCCATTATAGTTCAGGAAATTGCTTTTCTCCTTGAGGCATTTCCAGGCCTGGTATGTTCGAATATCGAAATTATTACAGTTATAATTAAATTGCTCTGCAGATGCTATTTGATTTGGATGCATCACCATCCGATAAAGGTATTCTATATTCAGACAGTAGTTTTCGCATCCGAAAATAAACATGAAATTTGTATACTAATATGTCTTCTAAATGCCTGTAAAAATGCCACAGCCAAATGTTACCATACACACAGCCCAGTTATGTTTATTATTTTAATGTTGTTGTTTATTTTACCTCTGTCAGTTTTTGAGCTCTACAGGTCATAGACCAGAAACGCTTGTGGGATGGTCTGGTGGCCATTGTCTATCGTCTGTTGTCCAGCAAACGTTATTTATCGATACTCCTCCTAAAGTACTTGAAGGATTGCCTTGACACCTTACACACAAACATTCATCCCATGGTCTAGTTGGTCTTAAAAAATGTTGCTGCTCAGGACCTGATATGGCCGCTACAGCGGCCATTTTGAAAATCTAGCTCAGTGGATAGTTATATTGAGACGGCATTTTACTAAGGACATAATATGATGTCCTCGTTTTTTAAAATGCAAATGGTGTTGATTTGAAATTCAGTTTGGCCGCCACAGAGACCACCTTGAAAATCTTGTTGTCACTATTCTTCCTGCTCACTTCAACATGTTTTGCAGTTAAAGACTGCTTATGATGTCTTGTTGGTCCAAAATAAAAGTGGTGCCGATTTGTTTTCCAATATGGCCATCTTGAAAAGCTTGTTATCGTTTGTCCTCTTAAATGGATGGTCATGTTAAGAAAGGGTTTTCACTAAAAGACTTCTTATGTTGTCTAGCTGGCTCTAGATAAATTGTTGTTGATCGGACATCCAATATGGCACCATGGCAACCATCATAAACATATTGTCGTCACAACTCTACCTGAACAGAAATTTATTTTGTACTAAGGCTTCCACCAGGAGACTTAACATGATGCCCTGTTTGTCTAAATGGAAATGTTGACAATCGGCCGTCTATTATGGTCGCCATTGACACTATCTTGGAAATCTTGTTATTGCTGCTATACTTGAATGGAATGTCATTTCTTTAAACTATTATCTCTATTCCGCTCCAAATGGATGGCTTTGTCAACACGGATTTTTCACCAATAGACTTCTTAGAATACCTAATTGGTCCTAAATTAAAATGGTGCCAGTTGTACATCCAATATCGCTGCCGTGACGACTGTTTTAAAAATCTTGTTGTAACTACTCCTCTTTATTGGATGGTCATTATGTTTATGATAAATGCATAATTGAATTTGTAAATAAACCAAATGCTGTTGTATTGTCTTTAAATGAAGTTTGAAAAAAATTAAATAACCTCAGGATTGAATAAAAAGTAATCTAATTTTCATTGATCTTTATTTGGTTCAGAATCTCACAGAAAAGCACATTTAATTTGTTCTTCGGCTTTATGTTAGCTGTTGGTTGAGCAATCATTATTATTGTGTAATGCTACCTCGTTTTCATTTATTTAGTTATACATCGCATACACTGTAGTGGCCGTAACACGTTTTTCATGTGCACAATTTTGCTGTTTACCTTCGGTGTTTATCGATGTTCCTTTTCTCGATCTGGTTTCGTGATCAGTATAACTTCGCATGATGTTCGTGATATAACTCTTTAATTCTATAACGCGCTGGTTTCTTTCTACCTCTGTCACATTGTAGAAACTCATCACATTGTAGATAAATGTTCTGATTCTCATTAGTACATTTTATCTATGTAAACGTCGTCAGACATGATATGTGATGAGTGATAAAGTATTCAACAATTAGAGTTTATAAAATATCAATCCAAAGACTATCTTTATTTTGATCGAAATGCATCTACATTACTGATTTTAAGTTTTTGTTAAAACGTTCCAATGCAGGTGTGTTTTTGGGTAAGATGAACATATTAATTGTTTCATGTTTCCAGCAAATCCTGAAATTTCCTTTTTTAAAACTATATTCCCTCACCAAAATCTATCTTTAAAGAATTTGCTCTCTGAAGATTTATATAAAATATTGTATGTGTTGTATCTATGTGTATTTTAGATTATTTTGCAAAACATGTCAAAATATATTTATATCCATTCTTGTATTTTTCATATTCTTTTCAGCAAAGTCTGTTTGCCACTGGTCATCCACGTGACTAATATAGATTCTTCTGAACTGGAAATCTTTTCCTCGCTTGCTTGTGCAAAGTCAAAGTAGGCTGTTCAGTTAACCATTGGTTCAAGCATATTTTACTTTATTTTCCTTCTATTTAGTTTATTCCCGCTGTTGCGAAGTCCCCCAGCTTTATTGGGGTGGGTTGTATGGTTTTGGTTATCGTTATCTAGAGGGTGATCGCCGACGGTGTAATTTGCCCGGAACGAGTAAATATCAATATAAAGTGTGAAACTTATATATGGAATAGATAAAGATCTGAGCAGATATATAAAACAGAATGACACGAAACCCCGTACATGTACAAACCATACAATTTAATCAACACTTCATAACAATAAGATTCATAAACAATTGTGATAATGCATTACATTAGAAAAATACACTTTTTGATTTAAGTTATTCAACGAATTTCAAATACAAATATGCTTATACAAATTGCCGGTCTGTTAAGCGATAGAATTAATTCATCATCGATCGAGTGAAAAGATCGAAAACACTGCCTTGTACAGATTCATAACCTGATGGTTCTGGTTCAGTCCAAATTCACTGCGACTATTCTTTTGACTTCCTTGTGCATGTAAGTCTGGGTCCTTTCCACTTTTCCCTTTTTCCAAATTCTCAGGTGTCCCGCCTCTTTCGGCCTCCAACCTTGTGTGGTCACTTTGGTTTTGTAAGTACCTGATACGTGAGTGGTATGTCACGTAGATACTTCACGTAGATACGTCAGTGGTACGTTACGTGAAGCTATCTCACCTTGCAAAAGTAAACAAAGTGGCAACCTGAGTATTCTGTTAGGTACCCTACTGGGAAGAGATCATTACTTTCTCCTCTCGTTAATGTCAGATAAGTTCTATCGGAATTCAAACAGATACCCACGGCCATCTGGTCTAACTAAACACGGCAGACCATAAACAAACCTAGTTTCCTAAGATTAATGTACTCCCTAATGACTATTTCAACTGGCTTACGGTAACAACACCTCGAGACATCAGTTCCGGTCCCGACTTAATTACACAAATGAATGAATGAAATTCCTTCCTTGATTCAACTACGGTATTAATAGCGAATACACACATTCAAGTCTCTAGCATATATGAAACCCCACTACATGGTTTAACAACATTAATTTCAGTCAATATGCACTCAAGTCTCTATCATATGTGACATTATCTAAATCAGAGAATTTACATGGATTCTCGAAACTCATATCACTAAAGTAAGGTATGAAATTCTAGATACATAACAAACGAGATTATACAATCAAACGATTCATCAAACATATATAAAGAATATCATTGTACGGATTCATATCGATGAACTCGCACAGTTGTATTCACATCAAGAAAATTGATCCACCAATCTAACCAAATAAATCATGCAAATATAAGCAAATAAATCAAACAAATCATCATATGGATATCAAGAAATTACGTGAGACTGACGCAAAATACCTTGTGTCTTCAAGCTTTACCGCTAGAATTGTGTTCGTAGATTTTTCCAGACATCCGATCCATTGGATCCTAATTACGAGTGAATTTCTTCTAAATTCGACCCGGAGTCCTCTACCTTTGTTTTTCTCTTGCAGAAAATGGTGTCGACTGATTAAAAGTGTTGCAAAAGGCACATTTAAACCGTGAGATTTCATGTGGAATCACGCCCCCTTATTCAGCAAAACCATTCCGAATTATAGTTAAGGCGCTAAAAAATGCAGTTCCTCTGCCAAACTGGATTACCAAATACTATCGCTGGGAAGTTTCAGAATTGACAGTTTCGATACAGATCAAGGTTAACCCCTATCCCTTTTCAGTTAAATAAACGAAGTTTCAATTAAAAACCACTGCTCGCATGACAGTGACATTACCAATCAGTGCGTTACGGCTATTTAAACACGGGTCAGTCCCCATAAATCTAATTAATCGTTCACCTGTCCAACTTAATGTGTTCTTCCTAGATCGACAGAAATTTGCACCCTTACACCCGCAATTGCTTAATGTTTGTTTAAGCAACTGGGCATTTAGAATCAGTTAAAAATGTCTTAAACATGGTTCTTTGCTGGTCCTTTAAACAATATAAACATCCTGAGAATACCTTGTACTTGATAAGTTTTCTTTAGGTGTCATCAACAAGCCATCAGGGCGACCGTCTAAAACATATATTTGTTTAGCAATGACCCAAACTTTAAGGCACGCGTCAGTGTAAAGTGTAACAACATTTCGATTTCAATTTTACTTGTTGGCATACGGTATTGTCTACATGTGTATGTAGGTTTATGATCTTGCAATGAAAGTTAGTGAGCATCTATGTATAATCACTGGGAATGTCCACTGTACTGAACATATCTGCATTAATACCGAATATCTCTTGAGCACAGTTCCTGACTGATTTTTCAAAGAGTGATGTTTGTTTGTTTGGGGTTTTTTTTGTCCCTCTTTTTCTTCACATCGGAACCTTGCTGATAACAAAAGAGAAACATCGGGATGTAATTCTTTTCTAGGACTGCGGAACCTTTGCAGTGTTGGTCGCTGTAAAGAAAACAAAATTCTCTAAAGTAATTCAACATTTGATGCTCAGCTTCTTTTCGTTCACTTTGTTAAAGCTTTGATTTTGTAAAAGTTAGTGATCTCATTCTGTTTAGTCTATTTCCGCAACTTATGGCTCCTTTTTAAAGCTAAAAGCAAATACAAAACAAAACAAAATCAATTTACATTTCTGCAGTCAAGTTCTTCATTCTGTCGAAGAGTTAAGGCTTTATTTGTGTCATTGACCATATATTCATATGACTTAAAAACCTTACGTTTCCTCAACTCTCACCCTCAGGGTTCTCGTACCATTGCTAGTAAAATAGACCAAATTTCGCAATGATTGTTTTCTCATTTCTTAATAATATCAATATATAACTTCCCTTGTGTTTAATTATATTTACCTGTCTCTATGGTGGCGCTCTACAGTTTCATATTTAGCATAGGGTTAGAATTTTAAAGAAAAAGAATTTCCCCGGGTTTCCTCACTAGTTATACTGGCTATTTAAAAAAGACTTTGTATATCTTAGGTATTCTTCAAAGAACCTTTAATTCCCTTTATTTTGGTGTATGATTGATGGGTGTAATATGGGTTATAGAGTATACAGCTTGGCCTTACTCCAGATGTGCACTTTTCAAAAAAGTGCTAGCTCCACTTGCTCATTTTTACTTCCGAACTTCAGAGGTGAATTGTAAAAAAAGAGCTGATAACTTTTTTTACATTTTGTATATTTGGTAATTCATTCATTGCACTTTCAGAAGCTGGTATTGTCTAGTCTGGCCAAATTCATTTTCCCTATTTTAATAGCTGCCAAGGATAGTGTACTTTAGACAAATTCAGGTTGAGTTTTGGAACACAAGGGAGCAGTCATTTAGTTAGCAGTGTGCTAAGATCATTTACAATTTCCAAAAGTACAATATCCAAAGAAATGTCAGCCACATTACATGAAAGTAGCATAGAGGTATGCCAACATTCTCACCACTGTGCATGGTTTAAATGCAAACAACTTCACCTTACATACATCACTCTCTCAAAAGTACATAATAACTGGTGAGCGCCACCTTAAAGAGCATATAGGTATTATTATTGTATGATTTAATTTTGATTGTATGGCTGAAATATTTAAGTCGCAAGCATCAAAACTGTCCTTTTGAATAATTGTCCTGTATTTTCCCCATCAGAACAGCATTTACTAGAGTCAGAGTCGCAAACAGGTACAGCCCCCCTCCCACCTTATGATAAAAAGTGAGCTATTTTAAAAATGCGCATTGCATTTTGTCAACATAGCAACCAGTGCTATGCTGAAAGACAGGAACATGAAACTAGCCATATTTATTTCTGAGATGTCAACAATAAATTTTACAGTTTGAAAAGGGATGGAACAGGTGAGGTTCATAAAGGTCAATGGTCAAAGGGTAAAATTATTAACTTATTGTTTAATAAGGAAGAAAGCAAATTTGCTTTGTCATCATTTATTTTCTAATATCATTGCAAATAAATGAAAAGAAATATTTTCACTATATATTTCTTTTACTTAATGCAACAGTTTTCAATTTAAGTTGACTTTATTCCTATATTCTAAGACTTCTAATTTCCCCATAATTAAGGTCACTACTCACACAGACAAGCCTCAGGGCAAATTATGTAAGCTGGAGCAAAATAAGCTTAATTAGCTTATTTTCATGAATAAAATCGATGTTAATGTACCATTTTATTCAGAACATCATACATAATAATATGAAAATAAGAAAAATAATTGCATAAAATTTTATATTTGTTTTAAGGTGGCGCTCTACAGGTTCATATTTAGCATAGGGTTAGAATTTTAAAGAAAAAGAATTTCCCCAGGTTTCCTCACTAGTTATACTGGCTATTTAAAAAAGACTTTGTATATCTTAGGTATTCTTCAAAGAACCTTTAATTCCCTTTAGTTTGGTGTATGATTGATGGGTGTAATATGGGTTATAGAGTATACAGCTTGGCCTTACTCCAGATGTGCACTTTTCAAAAAAGTGCTAGCTCCACTTGCTCATTTTCACTTCCCGAACATCAAAGGTAAATTGTAAAAAAAAGAGCTGATAACTTTTTTTACATTTTATATATTTGGTAATTCATTCATTGCACTTTCAGAAGCTGGTATTGTCTAGTCTGGCCAAATTCATTTTCCCTATTTTAATAGCTGCCAAGGATTGTGTACTTTAGACAAATTCAGGTTGAGTTTTGGAACACAAGGAAGCAGTCATTTAGTTAGCAGTGTGCTAAGATCATTTACAATTTCCAAAAGTACAATATCCAAAGAAATGTCAGCCACATTACATGAAAGTAGCATAGAGGTATGCCAACATTCTCACCACTGTGCATGTTTTAAATGCAAACAACTTCACCTTACATACATCACTCTCTCAAAAGTACATAATAACTGATGAGCGCCACCTATAGTAGTCTTAGGATTAATACTGCGTGATTTCCGGTTAGATTTCCTCTTCGCAAAGTCTGGACTGTTATTCCGTTGAATTTCATTCTATGGCCAAGAGCGTAGCCTTGTAATCATGTAATATATACACATATAAAAGGTAATTAGGACAGGCGCTCTACTTACAACAAAGAAAACTAAAATAAGGAAACAGTACTAAAATGCGTTTTACTTTCTAATTAATCAAATTAGAGGCTTTCCGTACATGAACTTATTCGTTAAAGATATGTCATCTAATGGAAACTCTTTGAAAATACCACCTAATTTTATGATGAGATATTCTCTGAGTTCCTGTCTTCCTGGTCATACCTGCTTGAACCTAATGGCGAACAATGTTGAGGCTTAGCGTTAAAGTTTTTGAAAGTCACATGTCATCTACATCAGTGGCTGCATTTAACTGAAACTTTGTGGTGGAAACACAGCAATTTTTATTCCGAGTAAATGTAAGCCATAGATCTATACGTTCAATACAATACAGCTGTATCTACAATGCAAATAAGCAACAGTCCATGGAGCAACAGTATGTATGTATGTATGTATGTATGTATGTATGTAT
>JAECUM010076942.1:0-11326 GCA_016617855.1 Megalonaias nervosa
TATATATATATATATATATATATGGCAAGTCCACCGCTCTGGGTGCATTGACCCGAGCGAAATATATATCACGCAGGAATTTCCACTTAAATCAAGAGCTGAAAAATGATGTCTGCATCAGATATTCTATTGATTTGGAAGGATAGTTGGTCTTTGAATGAAATGTTTTTTTTTTTTAAAAACAACAAATGTTTAATCTCAATGGTTATCGAATTGTACTTTGATTCAACTCGCGTCTGGTACTATTTTTCATGAGCAAGAATTGAAAAGTGCAGCCTCCGAGCGAGAATAAAAACAATCATAAATGACAATGATTTAATATTAAATTTATGAAACTCGTTTAATAAGTTCCAGCTTTTGCTCTTGAACCATGTGCTTCGTCTGTGCAATTAATGAATTCCTGACATTTCCTCCTACGTATTTGGTAAATCTTCCCATTCTACACCAAATTCATTGTAAAGAAAAGAATCACAGAAATTGCCATATGAAATGGGTGTGATGCGGTTATCACAGCATACGTTTGTCTCCAGGGCATTTTACCACCAAATGGACATAGCTGTGGCAGTGGAATTATACTTCCAAAGGGAGGTAGCCTGTGAGGGGTTGCTGTCTGATACGTTGTTTGCCGCCAGTTTTCTTCGCTCCACAATTTTCTTCGCTCATACAAGTTAGAGAAATTTTGATTCGTACTCTACGGAGATTCGAACCCAGGTCCGTTGAGTACGAATTAAAAATTCTGTAACCTGTATGATAGTATTATTTGTATTAGATATTAATTCTGCCTACCATTATCAAGAATTCTTACATAGAATCCAGGGATAGCACTTTCCGTACTGTCTGGTATGTGTGTGTGTGTGTATGTATATATATATATATATATAATTTGCAGATACTGTCAGATGCTCCTCATTGTCAGCCCTGTGCACCGTCTCTGCAATTAATAAATTCCTGACATTTCCTCCTTCATTACAAGGAACAATGAGGCAGACGTCACAACCAGTACGGTCAAAAACAAAATGAGGAGTATCTGACAGTATCTGCAAATTATATATGTGTGTGTGTGTGTGTGTCAAGGAGTGACTGTGTGTGTGTGCGTGTTTATATATATATATATATATATATATATATATATATATATATATATATATATATATATATATATATATATATATATATATATATATATATATATATATATATATATATATATATATATAATTAACTATATATATATAATTAACTATTCAAAAGTAGTAGTAAGTACTTTGAAATAAATGCGAGATTAAAAATGGAGGAAGAGAGATTCCATATTAAAATATAAGACATTAAACTAGGTTAATTCTGAACACCAGCAAGCTACGGTTTGTTGCTATTGTTTAAAAATGCCAGAGGCAGCAGCGTCTTAACAGAAATATGCCTTTGCAGATGGATAGAGCACAGAATCTATTAGAGATTTTGTAACGACTTAATGTGTTTTACATTTAGTATCCGGACATATTTTCACTGATTTAAATTGCAACTATGCGATACAACGATTGAGAAGCTAATACTGTTAAATGGTCCAGAATTCTATAGTCATAAAATTGCAATGGCAATCGAATGCGAGTTGGGTTTAAATAGGGAAGACATTATTTATTGGTCCCTGTAAGGCAGAAATGGTAGACGTATAATTATTGGTCTCAATAAGGTAGAAATGGTAGATGTATAATTAGATTGTGTTTTGGTTAAGCTAGATGGATTTATAGAATAGTTAGCTAAGGAAAATATTTACCACCTGGTTTTCGACATGGAACAAACTTTGTCATGAATCTTTAATAAAGAAAAACTGGTAAGGTTCTAGTTAACAAGCAAAATTTCTTCCCGATAAAACTAACTTTAATAGAAACATCCAACGGTTATAAAACGAAAAGGAAGGAAAACAATAGTTATATACTGCCTTAGTTCGTTTTATAAGGGCTGTCGTTTAAAATGAGATTTCTCGGCCAGCTAGTTTACCCGAGTGTAAGCAAACTTATATTGGTACACCATTCAATATTTTTATTTTTTTTTTTGCTTGGATACAAGACTAACAAGTACTTATAACAAGACTTTGTCCATGGAAAATGGATTAGCAAGATTCGAAGGAACAATGAATGAGTATTTTCAATAAAACTGAAAAATTAACTATTTTAATGAAAACTAGAGCAATGATTAACTATTGTCTTGAAAACTAGAACAATGATTAAGTCTTCAAATGAAAACTAGAACAATGATTAACTCTTCTAATGAAAATTAGAACAGTGTTCTAATGAAAACTAATAGTGATCAACTATTTTAATGAAAACTAGAACTTTAAGTAATAAGGGTGCATTAATCAAGAACATATCTATTTACAAAGTACCGTCAGTGGGACATTATAGAATGTTAGACATAAATTATAGAATCTTAGACATAAATATAACTCTTGCTTTCTTTAAACAAAAGGAAAATCCCAAAGCAGATTGAAAAAACTGCATAGGATCTCTGAAAGTGAATTAAAAAGCAGCAAAAATTAAAATATGTGATAGCTAATACAAGGAAAATGTATTTTTTGGACACTTGTCTATGACCAACTTTCTGTTCTTTATTTTTATGTGCTGTGCTATTCTGTACAAAATAAAGTCAGACATGTAAGGGCAGACCATACATCATTTTTGCAAACTTACCGATTTCTAATAACCTAGCAACAACTATTACATTTCTCAAAGGTTGTAGACCTGGTGCACTTATAAATGCTCGAGACAAAAAATCAAAACAAAACATAGTAAATGTTATTTACAATACATCGTTACACACATGTCAGGCAACAAGCTGCTGAAAATCTTGTTGGGTTATACACTGCCATAAACTGTCACAGTCTAAAATGTCTATCGAAGAAACTGTTACAACTGTTACTGTCTTTCTCTGCCAGAGTTTACTGGGGCTGTGCATATATTATTACCGGATACAAGAAGTTCCTTATGCTAAATACATCAGTCCTCATGCCCTTGTTTTTGAACATCTTTTCTACAATATGTGCATCGTTTTAGGTTATTTTGCTCAGTGCAACCTAACCAGCACAGAGATTTAAGGCATGTTTCTATTGCGTGAGTGTTTCTGTTTCCTATGACGTATACAGATGAATTCATGCTATTGATCAAACATGTGTAATACTTCATTGTTTCCTATGACGTATACAGTTGAATTCATTTTATTGATCAAACATGTGATACTTCCCTGTTTCCGTTTACTCGAAGCAGAAATAAACTTAAATCAGAAACACGTATCAATGGTTCAGTGAGTAGAAATCATGATCATTCGCCATCGGTTCGGCTAAATGAATTCATAAACATGTGTCGATAGTTCAGTGATCAGAAATCATGAAAATGTGTCAACGGTTCAATCAATTCAGAAAATAGTGATCATTTATTGTGCATATGTGCGTCATAGTTTTATCGGCAGACATCAGGAAAATGAGTTAATAGCTCAATAAATATGAAAAGAATGTGCGCGACTGTTCATTCTGCAAAGATAACACTACTATCGGGGTTTCGCTATTGATCTCGTACCCCTTGTACGAAATGGCAATACACTTACATCTCGCTGTGCCAATGCGCTAGTAAATATTAACTTCTTAATGTCCGCTAGTAATTTTTATTTTCATTTATTTTAGTTTTCTCGTATCTCTATACGAAGTGGCGATGATATACAGCAAAATATTATTGACAGTGCTTTACCTGTCAAAATGGGGGCCTCGAGTGGCCGAGTGATCTAAGTGTGGGTTCGCGTCTGGGGCTCGGTCAATGTGGGTACGTAAGAAAGCTTGCCAATATCTTCTCGTGGGTCGGTGGTTCTTCCCGGGGTTTTCCCGGGTTCTTCCTCCACCATTTATACTGGCCGCCATGTATTGCCTATCTTGTGCTTAAAAATGGCGTTAAACTCTATAACAACAATAACAACCTGTCAAAATGTATACCGTTTCAGAGGATGTTGAAGTCAACCAACATAAAATTAACTGGAAGGTTGTTTGGCGGAATTACATCTCTATTTTGGTCAAAATGTTCATGCAATTCGCAAAATACATTAGCTAATTACGGCATTTTGCATTTGTCTGCAGTTAGGAATACGGAACAAAGAAAGAAAGAAAGAAAGAAAGAAAGAGAGAAAGAGAGAAAGAGAGAAAGAAAGAAAGAAAGAAAGATAGATAGATAGATAGATAATTATAACAGTACATACTGGCTCCTTTCCTGACGGTGGTTGAGATGGTGTTTAAGACTTGCTATTTCGGCCTCCTTTGTCTTGAGCTCTGTCTGGATGTTGGCATAATCAGACTGCAGTTTACTGTAGACCGGCGAAGATTTTGCTGAGCTACCCTAATAAACATGCCCAAAATGTTAAAAAAATAATTTATAAAACAGCAAAAACTTAACAAAATAGTTATATATATATATATATATATATATATATATATATATATATATATATATATACTCTCTATATATATATATATATATTTTTTTTCTTAAGTCGCTGCCTTAAAGTAAGTTTTCGCGCTCGACTGGAGGATCGCCACGTCAGGGTACGCCTAATGCAACCAACAGGAAATGAAACAAGAACTATCAAAGGATTAAGCATACAAAATATTTTTAAAAACTGCTACCACAGTTTTCAGCAATGTAATTTCTCTTCTCCCACATGATACCAATGGTCTGTCAGAACGTACTTGATTGTGGGATAATGGTGTCTCGACCGAGGTTTTTTTATTCCATGGTTGATTACTTTCCTTTTTTTGTGAACTTTTTTTTTTTTTATCTGCTTTGTTTGTTTGCATATGAAGGCTCTCCAGGGAGAAAATGAAATTTTCTATTTTCATTGATGTAGTTTGCACAGCAGATAATGATATAACTCGGATTTAATTCTGTTAAATTGATAACGCATTTCCATTGTCATTACTGATACTGCATACGATAATATTAACTTTCAACGGTGAAGCGGTGTCTTGGAGTTGTCCATACTCCCCCCTGGCAGCTGCCAGTAGATCAGGATCGACTCCTGCCTGGGTTCCTTCTAGGGCCCGAAATAACTGATCCAGCTTGCTCTCTACAGGGGTTGTCCGTTTTGAGCTCGACATAATTGGTTCTTCTTCCTCTAGAACTGTTCAGAAAGAAAAATAAATAAGGAATGGTGTTCGCTTCTGGTATTTTTCAAATTGGATAAAGGAGAAATGATTTATATCTGTTCGAATGCGGTTAACAAACGAATAAACCGTATCTATTTACTATCGATACAGCTTAAACGGGTTATTGCGTGTTTTTAGGGGCAGTTTGAATTGCACATAAGTGACTACTAGGATTATCAGTGAATACGTTGAAAACTGTATTGAATGAACGGTTTTATTTATACTGAAGATCTTTGCTAATGCTTTTGGAAGCTGAAGAACTTATTTATAATTCGATAGTTTACACAAGAGTCAGTCACAGAGTATTTTAAAGCTAGATGCTTCAACCCGCTCTCAGTAAAATATAAATGTTCTTAACCAGTTTAAGATCTAAATTACCTTGCGTTACTAACAGCACCTTCCACACTGCTACTACTACAGGTGGTCAGTATAATAAATATGTAACACTGTACAAAACGTTAGGTTTCTTCTTTAAAGTGCATACTCAACCTTAACTTTCACACTGAATACATACATATGCTTTCCAAATATTAGGATTATCATTCTGCATTTCCAAATATTTGGATTGTCATTCTTTATTTCAAATATTAGAACTAGCATTCTTTATTTCCAAATGTTAGGATTATAATTCTTTATTTCTCACTGAGGCAGAATATTATCCAACAGATGATATCTACAGTGAAATACTGTACTACGCAGTACATAGTAGAGATATACGAATTTTACGATCTTGAAAGGAACGGAAATGGCGCAAAGGAATGGGGCCATAGTGTATATATACTTTTTGTAAATTATATAATCAGCTTAGACTGAAAATAATCAACAAACTATACATTTCTGCTCTAAATGTAAGAAAGATTTCTTGAGACATATGTAATGGCGATTTTCTTCACTTAATGTTTTTAACGATCGATTATGGAATGAAAACCATTTTGGCTTCGCAATTTCCAAAACAACGGAAGTACACTGGCAACAACACAATCTCACATAATGCGTCACTGGGGAAGACCCACTTATCGTTTCTGAGGCAAATCGGCTGAAATCACGAAAACTGTACATCTTTGGGGGTTGAGTGGGTGTGATCCACATATGTATTTAGTCCGTAGAAAGAATGCAGTTTATATTTGTAAGGTCCCTACAAGCAAAATTAACTATTACTTTGTATGATGTTCTTTCATTAGTGACAGACCGATGAGTTAGACCGCGTTTGCTCTGTCTCGGAATACTTTTCACTAGTTGGCCATTGCTGCCCTATTCTGAAACACAGCGTTATGCACACTGTTAATGTACCGAAACTTAGAACTATGCTAGCAAATTAGATGTCGGGAGTTTTCATGGGATTTGTATCCACCCATTTAAGGTGCAAACTATCACACACGTGCAAAGCCCTAATGCCCATCTTTGATTCGATACAGTTTCTTTCTTATCCAGCATTAGCGTCTCTCTGTAGGACTAGATTATTTCAGTATGGTCAGCTACCCTAGCTCCTTGAAAGCGGAGTGCAAAAGATATGTTTAATGTTTTTGTGCCCATTTTGGTCTCTGCACAATGCATTTGGACCATACGACTTAAAATGAACGTCTGGTTTGGATTGGTTTTGTGTTTTAATGGGAAAACAAGACAAGCGGGTTGTTTAGTGTCAAAGCAATTGTACTACTGTCCTTTGCTCGTGGATACACCATCGTAACTGACGGCGTGAGTCCGAGTCTCGGCTCGGCCATCGTAGGTAGGTGAAAAAGATTGATGTAGCGTCCCGTGGGTCGATAGTTCTTCTCGGGGTTTTCCCAGAAATCTGCTAGAGTAGATGAAAAAGGTGTAATATAGAGAGAAACTCAGTTTGGGTTACAATGAAGGTGGTTGTTTAGGCTGACCGTGTATATAATATTTTGCACCTTAAATGTAGGTAAGTCTCTGTTAACGTCTACCAATAGTGGCAGATGACCTTCGTTTTAGTTCATAAACTGTGTGCATAACGCTCAGGATTGGGCAGTAACAGCCGAACAGTAAAGGTTTATTAAAAGACAGAGCAAACTCTGTCTTGCAATGCACAGGCAGCATTTTAGCAGTTTACTGCACAGCGAATTCGACGCCTATTATTTGTATCTGAATATAGATGGCTTCATTGGGGCGGGGGGGGGGGGCAAAAGTATCTGAGGGATGTTTGGAAAGAAGGGAGGGTGGTCATTTATTTCAGGTAATATGGCTTTGGGCGATTTCATTCTCTTCATGATTATGGCATAGGGTCAGTTTGTTAATGTAGTTTATATTACTAATTATAATAACAAACTGTATGACCTTACTACAATTATTAACCCAGTATAGAATCACCTTCTTTTGAAACCCCAAATTTTATTTGTCAAGGGAGGTAACTGCTCTTTAGAGTAAAAATGATTAGACACGAGAGTAGTTATTTCTCCCGGATATTTCACTGATAACGTTACCTGAAACAATCATAGAAAATGCAATTAAAAGTATATAACCACGATAATTCATCAAATAATGTTTCAAATGTTAAGATAAAGTTTCTGGTGAACAAAATTTGGAATCTTATTATTACATATCACAACATGTTAAGATATTTTGCTAACTTAGCATGACAATACGTTCTGTTTTGTACTGCCAAAAGATTAGCTGTTCCTTGCTAGACGTCAAATTTCAAGAATAACTTACACGGGTACACTTTTAAATCGCTATTAATATATATTTCATTTGAAAGGGGCATGTATTATTTTACAGATTATAACAGTAGCAAAATATAATCTCCATCTTTAGACCACATAGGTCTGGAGAATCATACTCAAGTTGGGGTACTTGAGCTCGGTTTACCATAAACATTACTTTCTGTTAGAGTTCATCATAACACTCTGTTCATGACACCATGTGTTTTGGCCATATGACTTCAAATGACGACACACGAAACTAAGCATTATTATTAATTTTAACTGCTGGTAGTAACTAGGTTACATTACAGTAATTGCTAAGAGAAAAATAATTTAAACTATCTCATCAGAGGAAACCAATCATTTGTTAATTTCTAAAACTTCACCAAAATCTGATGAAATTCAAAACATTTTAAACCTCTTGGAAACAATACGAATGAATATACATCCACAGATGCCTTCACGACATAGTGGTCACATATTCAAATCATAGTGGTCATGCATTCAAATTATGGTGGTCATGTATTCAAATGATAGTGAACATGTATTCAAATCATAGTGGTCATGCATTCAAATTATGGTGGTCATGTATTCAAATGATAGTGAACATGTATTCAAATCATAGTGGTCATGCATTAAATATATGGTGGTCATGTATTCAAATCATAGTGAAAATGTATTTAAATCATAGTGGTCATGTATTCAAATTGTTTTGGTCATGTGTTCAAATCATAATGAAAATGTATTCAAATTATGGTGGTCATGTATTCAAAACAGTGGTCATGAATTCAGATCATAGTGGTCATGTATTCAAATCATGGTGGTCATGCATTCAAATTATGGTGGTCATGTATTCAAATCATAGCGGCAATATATTTAAATCATAGCTATAGTGTATTAAAACCATTTTTGCAATGTATTTAAATCACCGCCTTCATGTATTAAAATCATAGGTGTCACCGATGTTATGGGTGAACATCTCGTCTTTTCAAGTACTTGTTAAAGATGTCAATTCAAAACTGTGTGAATGTTTTGACATAATTTCATAAACTTCACTAACCATCCATCTGTTGTTACGACTCTATGGTCTAAAACTAAGTAACATAAAAAGCTAATCCAACAAGTTTAGTACAGTTCAACAAATACCTTAATTAGCTAAGTTATAAAATGAAACTTAAAAGGAACTTATAGTGTTGTGAATCAAATCTCAAATAATCCTTACAGTTCTCGGACCACTGGCATTAATTCCAGTACTGAATGTGCCTATGTGCAAGTATTTTGATGTTTCACAATGGCTTAATCCACAATATCCTTGAATGAATTCATAATAATTCTCAAATAGTGATTCAGTTCAAAATGTCAATGAGCATTTTATAATTCCAATGAATAATTTTTAAATACATCAGACGTCTGAAATTATATCATCTGAACACAACTAAATGTGATTCCACTATACTGATGTTGAAATAGCAATACATAATTTTGTTGATCAGAAACATCGTATAAAAACTTAAACACAATAAGTTGACCAGGATGTAAGTCAATTTCCTATCAAAGTTCTCTTTCTAGAACCTTCTAAGGTGAAAAGGCCATATAAGCGTGTTTACAAATATTATCTTAAAGTATTAATCTACAATCATAGACAAGAGTAAACTATGTAATATGTTGTTTACAAATGACCCTTACAATCTACAATCATGGACAACAGTGAAACATACAATAGAGACAAACATAACACATCCCCTCAAAAAGACAAAGAATGATTTATACAATAATGCTTTCTTTTCCATAGTAGTCAAATATACATACTATACAATACAAATAATAATTAAAATTACATAGGAAGATGTCGTACGAAGGACACAAAATGTAAACAAAATAGAGCAATACAGTACTTCTATAAAAGTGCATCTGCAACCAGATTATCTTTCCCATTGATGTGCCTAATGACAATGTTCTATTCCTGCAACATCAAACTGCACCGAAATAATCTCCCATTTCTGTTTCTAATTTTGTTAATGAAATTAAGGGCTTATGATCCCTAAATACATTAATCGGAGAAGGAGCTGAACAAGCACACACTTAAATTGTTTCAAAGCAATATCAAAGCCATACAGTCCTTTCCGATTGTGGAAGAATTTCTCTGATGCTTGTATAATGTTTATTTTAGAATAATAGCACACTGAATGATCCGCACAGTTTTCTTTTTCTTGAATTAATGTTCCAAATACCACTACATGACTTGTACCAGCAGCCAATTTTAATGATTGACTAAAATCTGGAGCTGAAGAATGGCTTCTAATTTATCAAAAGACTCCAGACATTTGTCAGACAAATGAAACGTCTATTTCTTACTCAAGAAATTGGCTAGAAGTTCAGCAATTATTTAATAATTGTAATATCCGGCCATACCTAAAAATAGCATCAGCTGCTTTTTACTGATAGGCACAGGGAATTCAGAGACAAATTTGAGCTTAACTTCAACATGTTTAATTTGATTGCATCCCACACCATGCCCTAAAATGTAACACAAGCACAGTAAAACTCACTTTTACCTAAATTGATTATCAAATTTGCATCACGGAATCGATCAAAGAATTACCAAATGGTTTCCAAGTGATCTTACCAGGTGTCGTTGTTAATGATAACGTCATCGATGTAAGCATCACAGTTATCTAGATCAGATGTTATCATGTTCATTAAACCCGGGAATGTCGAAGGAGAATCTTTCATACCAAAAGGCATCACTTCACATTGATATAAGTTCATTTGGAATTACAAATACCAAAATCATTCTCCAGTAAAGACTGAATTTCTTTTTTTCAAACATTGCTGCTTGAAAGGAATCATCCTGTACGGATGCTGTTTCACAGGTGTGGAATCTTCAAATTCAACGTCATGGTAGATTTTATTTGTTCGTGTCGGAGCAAGTGCTTACATACATATAGTAGCTGTTTTATTCCACCCTTTTCTTGTCTTTCTGGATGTTAAAGTTTCCGATTAAACCAAAGTCATTTCGCTCAGATTGCATGCCAAATTCTCACTGATTGGGACAGGTACCTACCTTACCTCCGTACCTACGTACCTATGTACCTACGTATCTATGTACCTACCTATCTATCTATCTATCTATCTATCATCGTAATCCAAATCACAGAAAAAGCAAAACAAACATGTTTGGTAAAACTCAAGAAATAAGTTAATTTTCTAAGTTATAAAATGAAAATTCTATAGAAAATTACATTATTGTGAATCAAATACCAAATAATCCTGAAAGTTCTATTACAAGTCCAAAAGTACGAATGAATTCTCTTTCTAGAATCTTCTAATGGCAAAAGGTCAAGTAAACATGTTTACAAGTATCTTAATATATTAATCTACAATCATCCACAAAAGTTAGCTATGCAATATGTTGTTTACAAATGTCCCTTACAATCTACAATTATGGACACAAGATATATATATATATATATATATATATATATATATA
>JAECUM010076943.1:0-11190 GCA_016617855.1 Megalonaias nervosa
TATATATTAAAATGTAATTGACAAGTTAAAATATAAATATATATTACCTGTTGTGAAAATTTGATTGAAATATTCATGTTATATCACGGATTAGAAAAATGGACATTATGCACTCTAACAGGGATAAACTGGTTACAGAAACTGTGGACCATTAAGTACAATGTAATCATACATAAAGGTGATGATAAGTGTACTTTGGGGAGATCTCAAAGTATGAAAATTGCAGAACATACAGATTTATGAACTGTACTCGACCTGTCTTAATTTCTTCACCTTGCTCGTGGGATAATGCCCTTGATTAAAATGAACTTCTTCCTGGCATCAGGCAAGTAGATTTTTAAAACCCTAATAATAATAAAAATAGGAGGGTCTATTATTCTGCATCAAACTGAGGACTTATACGGGTAACTGACGACGAGATTTACAATTATAACCATTGTTCTAGATGGGCGAGGGGGAGAGTATAAAATCAGATTTAGTTATTTTTTACTCCTACTTTCTGAACATCTGACATCATCAATATTCAATTTTTAACATGTAATATATTCCATTGAAACAGTTTCAGATCACATATCGTAACAAGTTCATGATCCCTCCTCCAAGAAGATCAAACTAATAGGACCAAAGCAACGCTGTTGTGTTCATATTACACATCAGATCAGCACCATATTTGTTTAGAGTGATGCATTGCTACAGTGGTATATTTGAAATAAAAGCAAAACTGGTGGTGGTTTGTCCTTGTATATATTATACAGGTGGTGCTATGCAAGGATTTTTTTTTTCTCTTAATATAAATAAATGTCGGAAGTAACCGAGTCTCTAGATACCGCTGACATATAAAGAAATCGTAACTTTAAAAAACATTTAAGAACGCTTGTGATGTATACTTAATTTTTATTTTGTTGGCCTTTATCCATGATTCTTTGTGACGTATATCTAAATTGTAAGATTGACCTTGGTCAGTAATTCAGTTTAATGCCTACCTGAAAAAACTATTATTGTTGTGTAAACAATATCATTCTCAGGTTTGCTATGTGCCAGATATAAAGTCATGTATAAGCAAGCTATAATCTACTTGTCTTGAATACTACCGCTGCTTTGTGTTTGATCTCCAAACATTGCCGCGGGGCGAGTGTTAAACTCTTACGCTAGGTTACCTGACCAGCCGTAGACCAGAATCTTGAATAGGTACAGGAGATAGATCTCACCAATTCACACCTATGTGTTAGAGCTTAGTCCTAAGATCAGAGGGAAGCCCGCAGGGTGAGCGGGGCTTGTTCGCATCCTTCCCCACGTTGACAGAGAGCGAGATGGACATTCTCCGCTAACTTTGATTGGATCGGTTCACAGCGATATCCAATCAGAATTGAGATAGAGGGTGTGATTACAATGCAGGCCGAATTAAAACTTTCAGAACTCTAAGAAAAAATTAATTTCGCCTAGGCAGATTGCTGAGCAATAGGGTTACTCTGAGAGAAACCATTCGTAATTTCGCGGTAAAACTTAGAGGCAGATTTTAAGGAAAGACAAAGCTTCGAAAACGAAGCTTTCTAGGAGTCAGATCTCCTGGTTCCGTTGAGTCCCGAGTCTCCAAGACGTGGAGACGGAATTGAGACTTTCCGAACAGTCGAAGTCGACAGAAGTCTAGTCGGTGGAGAGAAGGTGGAGAGAACGTGGAAGTGGAGGAGGAAAAGGACTCTGGAGGAGAAAGTAGAGGAGGAGGAGTATAGAGCAGTCGAGGAGGAGGAAAAGGAATTTGGAGAAAGTCGGGGAGGAGGAGGAGAAGGAACTGGGAGAAATAGGAGAGAGAAGAATACCAGAGATGAGCAGAATACAAGGACAGATGGAAATCAATCTCACAATGCTAATCAAGTGATGCAGTAGGCTATTAAATGGTCGAGCGGAAGGTGTGTAATTGGAATTTTGAATCATTTGACTATTGAATTGTTATTAAATTGTTATTCATTGAATTTCACCCTTTTTTGTACATTTAACCATCTAACCGTCTGCATTGCTGACTGGGGGCTCGAAACTTTACATCTATCTTTCACTAAGTTTAACTTCTAACAAAATCGAGCCTGGGTGGGACTTCTACAATAGTTTAAATTAAATATTGGGATCACCCCATCCCACCATAACAAATCTCCACAATAATACATACCTAATATTTCTCTATGATTTTAGATTATATATTAAGATCATTATAACTGGAGGTAAATGTTTAATTGAGTTTGAACTTAGGACACTAGTGTTCCTCATGGGAGTTCCGAGTGTACCTGTTGCATTACGATTTCTTAACTGAAGTTTCAGTAAGAGATCTGACCTTGTTTAAAACTTAAAATATTCTCAAAAATAACTTTCAATCTAGTTCTGTTATTAAATTGTTTTTAATTTTATTTTTTTGGGGGGGGGGGGCTAACAAGGGGAGAAGTAAACAGAACTTCTTTATTGCATATGATGTCTTCTCATCAGTTTTTGAGGACTCCGTTTCGGTTGTGTTTCAGTTAATATTTCAGTGGATTCATTTCTTTAAATTATTCACTTAAATGTCAAGGTGCTTATTATTACTTTTTGAATAAAAATCACTATTTTAGAATTGTACTTAATTCATTCAAGGACATTTTGGATTATATCACCGTTATACAGGAAGATTGTTAGAACATTAGCGCATTCGAGGCTACTAACGTATAATGAAGTTCAATATTGGAATTTGTTCGGATCACTACTGGAATTCATTTGAAGAAGAGAAAGACAAATGCAATTGCAGAGAGAGAGAGAGAGAGAGAGAGAGAGAGGATATGCAAATGGAGTGTGTGTGTGATTTAGATATTTGTTGTAGCTTAAACTATTTTTCAGTCATAACACTACGATGTCTCCAGCATGGCAGTATAAAGTGATGTCTAGCACTTGGACATCATGCCGCTGTCCTACCCAGTCACATTATCCTAACATCAGGCCAACCAGTCCCAACACTAACCTCTTAATGCTGAGCACCTAACAACGCAGCTGTTAGTACCATTTTTATGTCGTTGGTATGACTTGGCAGGGTTTCGAACCAGCGACATCCCGCATCCGGGACGTATGCTTTAGTCGCTAGGCCACTGGAGTGGTCGATAGGCAAATGTAAATAAAATAGAAGAGATGGAAAAACCGAGAGAAAAAGGGGAAATGCAATTTACATTAAAACTTAGAACTGAATAGTGAAAAGCACCCCCTCCCTTACATACAAACTCATGTTTTGATGCTATCATAAATAATAGGTCAGTACCAATTTTTAGAGAAGAGGAAGTAGATCAATATGGCCAAGAGAGCATTGGAATATATTTTCACAAAGTGTACTTACGGGCAAAGCTAATAAAATCTACACTTCGCGGTCATTACAACAAAATGTTAATTATGATGTGGTTAAGGAATGTATTTTGTGGGGTTATGAATTCTTACCTGACGAATATCAATACAGGTTAAGAATTTCAAAACGGAAACTGGACAGACCCATGTCGAAATTGCAAAAGAAAATTAACAAATACCGGATCAGTGGTGCTCGGCCAAAATAGGTTGATCAAGATTAACATAACCTCAGACAGCTTATATTATTTGAAAGGTTCAAATATTGTGCCTATATTAACAGCAAGACCTAGAGTGGCGAGTAAAAGGTTGAAACGCTAGAAAATGCTGCTTATACAGCTGATGATTATTCCTTGACTCAAAAGTTTCTTTTGTCGTTATGTCTTCCTCTCAGCAGTTTTTTCTGGTAAAAATCATTTCATTCTTGTATCAGTACTCACAAGTCTCAGTCTGGCACGTTTTAAATATCATAATTATGACAAGAGCGATAAAGAATCTTTATCTCGACCTATGTGCACATATTGCAAGAAGAAATTGCATGTTATTTATGATTGCTACAGATTGAAAATTAAGCGACATAATAAAGACAGACTTTCCAAATGCTCTTATTTTAAGAGGTCAAGGTCACAGTCCTGTATTGAAAGTAAAAAATTTGTTGTATTAAACAAATCAGTCTAATTTTATTGTTGAGAATTATTAGCCTTTTATGTTGAAAGGTTCTATATGACCTGTGGTCAATTCTGCTAAGCCCAACCCTATTAAAATATTAAGGTACACAGGAGCTTCTCGGAGTCTTTTATTATCAGGTACATTGCCTGTATCTGAGAAAAAATCTAGACAGAGTGCTCTTATTCAGGATGTAAAGTCCGGCTTTATTTTTCCTCTCCAGCATAGCGAATTCACAACCAATGATCCACCCACTGGCCACCTAGCCAATAATGTTTGAAACCAAAATATTCAAATTAAATAGCAGTAGAAGGTTGAGAAGAAAAAGAAAAGATTAAATGATTAAATTGCATTATAATCTAATTAAGCCATCCAAATAAACATGTATGAATATGATACATATTTCACTGCATACAGTAAATGACTATAATCATCATCTCCACACAAATGTTTAAGATAAAAGATGCAACTTAAAGACATTAATTTCAGTCAATTTGTATGTCATTACTGAATAAATAGAAGAAGCTGGCCACAGCCTTCATGTTATGTCCACTCATGAACAATATTCAAAATGTTGGTTACAATGGTATTAAAGTGAAAGAAAGTAAACAACTGTACGATTGAGGGTAATCTAGGGGGTTGACAGATGAAAGAAATGACATCAACTTTCATCTAAGATGGAGGAGTCTTGACAAAATATGGCATCACAGGAAGACATATGCATGAACATCTGCATGAACAATCTCTACTATAATCAATCAAGGTAGTTCGTTCCAAACCTGATAAAACATCAAATTGTCAATTTGTTTTGGAAGGAACATAAAACAAGACAATTTGCCTTGAAAAGTATAAACATATTGAGTAATTCAAATAATTTCATCTTATTCAGAGATAGAAGCAAACAAAATTTATGTGCTATAATTCCAATTAGATTTTTTTTCCTGAAGCCCAAAAAGATATAAAAATGAAATGTGGGCAGCGGATCTTTGAGCAAACTAGAAACACATGCTAAAATGCAAACCAATAATACCGACGTGGCATAATCTCATTGATTGACATCTAAAACATCTGACAAACAGAACCGATGCATAAACAGATTCATCTGAAAGATGTCTAATAAGTCTTGCCTTCAGAATATTCAGACAAACTTAAGTTGGAGCAAAGCAATTGGTACTAGACTTGCATTTAAGGCATGCAATGTCCCATTTCAAAACTGCTGTATATTTCTTACCAAAGCATACATGTCTCAATCTACTATGGGTAAAGAAATTAAAATGCAAAATTCTTTAAAACTAATATGAAAAATATCTACAGGAAGAGCATATTTGTAAAAAGAAGCAAACTTTAAACAGCAAGTTAAAATCCGTACTGCTTAATTATACTGAAGTAATCTTGACTTCAGAGACAACACTCTATTTTCTGATGGAAATATTCAAATTTACATTTTTTAAGCATGGTTATACCTTCAATGTTTGTTTAATGAATGATACATATATTAGAACTACTTCACTGACAGGAAAAATATGAAAATGTACAAGCAAACTATAAATCTAACACAAATTTAAACGCCCTTGGCCTGATTGCAAATTAATCAAATTACCAAAATGAAATCAAGAAAACACCGTAATCACAACTGGAAAATCTACCCGATTTATTGGCCTATAAGTCACTGTCAAGTTAAGTCGAATTTCACATTTTGTACAATTTCTATCTTTCATCCATATAAAAGCAGATGCTGAGTATGAGACAAGGACATAGCAATACCTTGTATTTTTTACTTTGTTCCACATCTCATTGTGAATTTTCCATAAATTCGCAGATCAGCATCATAGTGTAGCTGAATGTACCTTATTCGTTTCACACAAAATATTTAAAACAAATTAGCTACTTTTAGCTTCAGATGACCTAAAAAGTTAATGATTTACAGATAGGATAAAATTCGTAATGCTGTGTGACATGAACTATAGCTACTTCCATTTTCAGGAATATTAATAATATGTATTTCAGATTACAGGGAAATTGCATCTCTGATGCTAAAATGTCTTTTCCAGAGTTTTGTTTTGATGAGAGGGGCATGAGCATTCCATTGCATTTCATGCTATTTTGTACATTACTGCCCTGTTTATCTGCAGCGTTTGTGAAAGAGAAGACAGTAATAAAGTAAACAGTAAGTGTAAACTAATAAAATACATGCAATAATCCTTCAGTCTCAAATTTAAATGTTCACAATATTTATATCCATATAGACTCCATTTAGGTCAAATCCCAAAATGTCCACTAAATCATATTGTGTAATTTTCTTTCCATGCACAATTACCTCTCCTTTCCCAACAAATAAGAGTAAGTTCATGTACACTTCCCATAGTCATATGACATGTGTTTTTTATCTTTGCTCATGCTAGTTGTTAGTCTGAATAACATTTCTGTCATCGAGTACAAAATTTGTCACTGGTTGAGGAACTTCCCCAAGCAAGCACCTGGCATTACATGGTACTGAATTCATACTACACTATGGGTAGTCTCATTTCCCGATTTGATCTGGTCTGCTTTACATTGCCCTCAAACTGGAATGACTTGACACAAGCATTAGTGTATTTAATTGGCATGTAAATAACACTGCAAAGCTGTTTTGTTCTTGAGACAATGGATATCATAATAAAAACGAGAAGGATTTGTTGACAGAGTGGTATCAATTGATAATTTAATGCAGCACTGCCTTTGGACCGATTATGATCACTATTATCAACTAATTTAACAATACAGATTACAACTGTCCTGAAACCTCTCTCTCATATTAGGACATATTTTATTTGATCACGTGGTGCAGTAAGATAAATGCGATGAAATCCCTGTCTTTGTCATTGTTATTCATTTTCTAATGCACATATATGTAATCAAATTCAAACAACATATAGTACTAGTACATACTGTTTTAGCGCAATTATATCTGATGCACATGAATTTAATAGAGCAAATCATGTAGACAATTTAAGATCCTTCTCATGTTCGGGTGCTAATTTATTTAGTACGCAATCTCTTTCCAAAATAATAATTATTTTACACATTATTTTCCATACTTTTGGAGACAAATATTTTTTATACATAACACAAAATTGCATAATGAACGATAACACAATTTAAATGACATAATCCATATACATATCAACTTGGAATATAAGATGAAGCCAAGACTTGCTAATCCAAAAGTCTGAACTTATAGGCCAGCAAATATCTATCATCTGTTTGAATTTTGCAGGTAAATGTTCTAGCATTTTTTAGCTTTAACACAGCTTTAGATTTTTAAGTTTTAATTGACTTTAATCTGGCTCCATGGACATCTTGCCATAATAGGTTCCTTCCTCTTTGCCTCTTCACAAACTGATTTTCCTGATAGCGAAGCAGTTCTTATAAATTGTCCCAGGTATCTTTCTGCAGTTGCCTTCTCCTCCTTAGACCACGGTGCTCTAGTCATTTTCTTCTCTTTTGCTTGCACACTTGACTTGCAGTTGTTACCTAAACATAATATCTCTACTACTTTCAAATCTTACATTCCCCAAACATTAATACCATTTTAAACATAAATAATTCAACTGTTTGCCGTGTAAGGCCTGTTCCATTAAAACATACAATAGACCCAAAGATGATTTCAATATGAACTTTGTGAAATTAAAGTACCCTGGCATATGGTATTTAAAAAAAAAAAAAAAAAATGCCTTCCCTGGGTACCATGTATGTTTAAATGGAACAGCCCTAAGCAATGTAAAGAAACCAATACTGACAATAGGAAACATTAAAATTAGGATCTTGAGTTCACACTGACAAATATATTATCATAACTTGCTAATAAATTGCTTTAACAGCAACAGCTACAAGCGCATATATCATCCACAAGCACAGTAAACGTTAAAGTAAACTTTTTAACCTAAGCATTGCAGCCATATAGTACATGAATTATAACCACTAAAAGAAAGTAAACAAGTTTAATTGTTAACATCTCTAGGAACACATCAAATCAAAAAAAGAATAATGTGCCATTAACTAAATATGATTTAGATCTACTGGAACAATTAGATTTGACATAAAATGAACTTAGTTTAATATAGAGGGATAATGTTAGCACCATTTTTATAAAAACACTCTTGAAAGTACAGAAGTTAGCATTAATATTGCTTTCTTTATACTCATGTGAAAAAAACTTGTGATTTGTAAAAACAAAATGTATTTCTGCTTGTGCTCTAGTGCTCTGAAATATAATTATATTGATACAACAAAAGGTCCAAGCAATCTAGTATGATACATTTAGATAACATGTTATAATCATGTAATTTCAACTTATAGATATAAGTAAGTGGATATCCTTAATACGTGCGCTCGTTTTCCAATATGGATCATCATGGGATCATGAAATTGGTTGTTTGTGGTAACCATCAAGAATGGAATTCACAGCCTTAGTGGTTCTCGTGATCACTTCTGGTTTTGGGTTGTTTTTTTTTTCAAAGCATTGCACATCAATTTATTTCAAGTGCTAATCCCCAGTTTATAGCGATGTCTAGCACTCGGGCATCAAGTTTAACAAATTACCTACATAAATTCCGCTGTTATATAAATTTGGTTTGCATTGTTTTTTAGATATTTTTTAAATTTTGTATTTCATTACATGCCATTGTAATGTAACATTGTATGTTGGACTTGACCTTGTCTAAACTTGAGTTCATGTTCTGCTTGACCTGAATTGACATTTTTAAAATTTTATTTTGTAAACAAATAATGCATAGCTAAAATATTCTCTGTGTATGTGTATAATATCAGGATCGTTGTTAAGAGAAAAAGTAAATATGTTTATTTGGGTCAGGGTCTAGGTTTTGAAATTCCCTTAGTGTAATTCATATAGTCCATGTTTTCCTTTCTAATAATGACTAACATTTTTATTTTGTAAACATCAGGATCATTTTAGAAGGCTATTGTTCATTAGGCATTATGATTCTTTTTTAAAAAATGCTAACGGTGACCTGAGGTCAAATAGAGAAATGTATAATCTTGTAATTGAGAGATTTTTTTTCAGTCATGCTTTAAGATCTAGCACTTTCAAGCTGAATTATAAGTTGTGTTCAGTATTATATTTCGGGCTGGAATCTTTTAATTCAAATTATTGAATTCAAGTGATTATTTACCCTGGAAATACAAAAGTACTCTGATAAAGTTCCTGGATAGAGACATTCACTGGAATTTATAGTGAATTCAAACCTGGAATGATATTACTGTGATTCAACAAAGACTTGTAACGTCAACACTCTACACACTACTAAAGACACATCAACACCCTCAGCTTTGGATTTAATTAATTCAGGGCTTTAAATTATTAGGACTTGTGTCTGTAATTCTGGGATTGTTTGGGAGTTAATGCATAATACCATAAGTTCCTTTTAATTATATTTTCACTTTGTTTTCTAGGGAAATAAATTATTTGTTGAATATTACAAAACTTATTGCTTTTCACTCCTTTGTGTTACTTATCGTAAGAGCATTGACTTGTAACACATCTCTTTCTTCTTCTTCTTCCTCTGAACCATCATCCTGCTGGTTTTCAATAACATCTGTAAGAATAAATCTTGAAATGTATTTTCTATTAAATAAAACGTACGAACTGGATACCTGCTAATTGTTTTCGTTATCACAAATGCAATAAGAAGGTAACCAGACCTGCCGTATCTTATATCTTGCCATGATCTGACCTATCAGGTATGTGAAAATGGTGAACCATGATGTATATTTGCATATAGTTCAATCATCATATTTGTTGAAGCTAGGAAAACTACATATCAGATATATAAAAAACATTAGACAGAAAATGTTTCCTTGTGTACATGACACTCTCTCTAGCTATGATACATATCTGGGTTAAATATCAGCAAAAAGACATATGAACGGACAAAACAACACTGCAGAATAATCGACATACTTTGGATAGCACAATGACAACATCATCCTTCCAGCTATTTTTAATAATGATGAGAAATATTGGATTGCAATGGGAACAAAAAATGAAAGAGCAATATGCAAAATGAGGTCATCAAAATCAAAGTAAGCATATTTAAACCAATTAATTGGAAGTTTAACAAACTGAATGTCAGCTATACCTTAACTTTGTGCCTTACATCATTTAATTATTTGAAGGACCATGTATCAAGTGCAATGTTGATATCTTCCAAGGAGTCAGGATAATCAGTCTTTGGTTATATCAACAACCCGTTCACGTTTTTACTATGCAACAAAAGTTAGAAGCATTATAAGAAACTGCTACTCGGTTACCAGTCAGTCATATCATGTACGGCATCACCCCTGATATATACTGGTGGAGGGTGCATGTACTGCCTGAACAATCACTGATTTATAGCATAACTTATTGACAGTCAACAAAAAGGACAAGTTTTCAAAAATATCCCTCATACCAGACAGCCCATATTGATAAAACTGATTGATTTGATTCTACTTGTGTTAATCTTCCACAATTTACTCTGCTGCATTTCTCCTTACAGAAGTATATACAGATAAAATCAAGCAGGTTTGATTTTCAAAATGTGTTGACCATCATTTCAGTAGATTGATGACTTATGGAAGCAGAGATGTGCCCAATATGTTTGAACTACGTGTAAATTTACTATTAACAAAATGACAAATAACTTTTGGTAGTCACAAACGTTTAGAACAACTAAACTACTTCATTCTGTCTGGAGATTTGGCCCCGAGTGGTCTAAAGTGCTCACCGTTATGGATCACTGCCATCTCACCTCTGTCTGCTTGAGTTAGAGTCTCAGATTCGACTAATGTGGGTATGTGAGAAAGCTTGCCAGTAGCTTCTCGTGGGTCGGTGGTTCATTCTGGGGTTTTCCCAGGTTCTTCCTCCACAAATGATACTGGCCGCCATGTATAGACTATCTTGTGCTGAAAAATGGCATTAAACCCTACAACAACAACAACAACAACAACAACAGTCTGGATATACTTCCACGAGGAAAAAGGCGAATTATTAACTAAAGTATGACCAAAGCAATTAGACAATGGAACATGTATGCAGCAGAAATTGTTTAGGAAATCTGTGTCACACTGCACTGGCCTTAGCAAACATGTGGCCCAATTTGGATCATATTGTCGGGGCCCCCTGTGAACAAGGCATTTGAC